>JAUCMS010000583.1:0-11199 GCA_032357445.1 Enteromius radiatus | reverse complement strand
GGAGCAGTTGGGGGAATGGTGCCTTGCTCAAGGGTCTCACCTCAGTCGTGGTATTGAAGGTGGAGAGAGTGCTGGTTTTTCACTCACCCCACCCCACAATCCCTGCCGGACCTGGGACTCGAACCCGTGACCTTTGGGTTACAAGTCCCACTCCACAACAAATTCCTAATTTGCTGTTTATTAATAGTTAGTAAGATAGTTGTTAAGTTTAGGTATTGGGTATAGAGATGTAGAATAAAGTCATGTAGAAAAGGGCATTAAAATGTGCGTAATTACTACTAATAAATGTGTAATATTCTAATAATATACATTCTAAAATGAGAGACCCTAAAATAAAGTGTTACCGAAATGTTAAGCACACGTACAATAATTTTTGTAATTATGGAAATTCAATTGGAATTGTTTTTTTCTGTTTAGTCAATGAGAGTACAATGATATTTGGAGTTGTCTCTTATTTTGAACCAGAAAGATTACTTACAGGCTGTATTCTGCTAGTGATCCATTACGTTACACATTTTATACCATATAATCTGATTAACTGTTTATATTACCTTTGACCTAACTCATTCATTACCTTGATTTAAATAGGATAACCATGCACCATAGCAAAAATAATACAATATTCCATTTGTTATTATTGACAACATGACGCATACTAAACATGTTTCATTATCAAGGTTTTCCAAATTGTTTTTTAAGGAACTGCAAAGGAAATGAAAAGCAATAATTAATTAATCAATCATAAAATCATTTTAAAATATCAAAGTAAAACACTTACAAAAATAATTTAAATAATTAATTTGTTTATTTACATGTCATGCGACCATTAACAATGGGAAACTTTGGGAATTACATGTAAATAAGAAATAATGTGAGTTTGTGCATTTTAATGTGTTTGAAAGACAAAAGACTTTGAAAGAAGTAATACATGATTAAAGAATCCAAAAATTCAAATGTAAATGAAAAGCTAAAAAAAAGCAGATTTTTGGAAATCCTGTGATCAAATGCTGTGTGGCTTCTCAGACCGACTAGTGACTGCATAACTGGAAGATTTTCTTACTGTATATGAGTGGCATAGGCTATGTTAAAAATGTTAAGTGAATAATATGTAATCATATAATCAATAAAAAGTAACTGTAAAAATAAATTTGAAAATAATCATACGTGCTTAATATTTGTAATCTGATTACATAATTCAGATTACTTGTGATCAGTTATACCCATCTCAGTTTAGAGGTTTCCCCTGCTGTAGTTTATTTCCATTACAAACTCTGAAAAGTGAAAATGGTTCATATAATTTAGGCCCAGAAAAAAGCATCAGTGCCAAAATATTAAGTTCATATTTTTTTTAAAGCATATACATAATTGTTTTCATCTGTGGATATTATTTCATCTACAAAGTTATCATCACTGAAGCAGTATCTGTGGGTGTTGAGAGTATCAGCAGAGGAGAATTGTTATACTCCCAGAGTCCAATAAAGATGAAGCTGACTGCTTTTTTTTTTTTTTACTTGTTTTCATTATCAGACATTATTAAGGCAATGGAAAATATATAAATACATCATTGTGATGGTGATGTTGAAAGATTAGATAAGTGGAATTCTTTCAGTATAACATTTTACTTTTTGTATATTAGCGTAGATCTCATTTACTTCCATTACGAGTGGTTTATATTACTCACAGTAACTTGTATTAAACCTGGAACATTCCTTTATCTTTTAAGTAACCTACAGGCAACCAAACTGACCTGTTGTTTTCTACAGTAGCTCACACTTTATTCTACAGAATTTAATTTTACAGAGAATGAACATGTCTGATTCTACTGGACCATTTACTCTTTGTCTAAACATTCATGTATCAAAGCCGTACACTTCCACAGGTCTTCATTCCACTTTCTTTGAGGGAACCAATCCGACACGCTGCACACTACAGGTCACGGCACGGAGGAGCAGATAGTGAGGCATGTTTGCTCTAATTGGTGCTGAATGAATAGGAGAGTCTATCTTTCCTAACAGATCCAACAGGGCGGGACACAACGCCTCGATTTCAGCTCACTCAAACACAAATCCCCTCTCCGAAATAAGCTAGCATGACCCTGTTTCCTTAGTGTTTAAAAAAACCACAGACACGGAGGGAAAGGGAGGGTAAGATGAGAGAAATAGAAAGAGAAGAAGCGAGCGAGTGAGAGGTTTGATGGGGGGGGGGTCTGAAAAAGGATGGAGGGATAACTTCAAAACCCCACATCAAAAGGAATAAATAATTGTTTCTGCTGGTTGTGTTGTTGTGATAGGGATCTGGAAGAGGGGTGCAGCAGTCTTTGATTGCAGGCTGCTCTCCTGGAGAGGGCTCCTTCTGTCTGCTGCTCTTGAGCTGCGGCAGGACCCGCTGATTAAACCCTGTTTGTTTTAATCTCCTCACAACCCTACGGGACCCCAGCTGAGGGAGGGAGGGAGGGAGGGAGAGGACGGCAGAGGTGAGGTGTGGATGGAAAGTGTGCAAAGGAAGTATAATGACATTGAGATGATTGCGATGGAACATGAGAGAGACAGAGGAAGTGTTACAGAGCAGGTCACTCATGCAATTCATACGATTGGGCTGGAAAACCATCAATGCTTTTAAATATCACATTAAAGAGTTGACTGTCTATTTTTTACGTTTATTAATAACTTAAATGACTATTTTGTACATATAAATACATTTTATATTTTTCTCTTTTATTATGTAAATTTGAATATATTATTGTCCAGTTTTTTTTTTCTCTCTCTTTTTTGCACTCACCTCTTGAACAGAGGTCACAATCAAAGTGAACATTAACCTGTGGCTATGGTAGGATTAAAATTAGGTTTAGATTGCACTGTGCTAGTAATATGCTATGGACTAGGATGGGTAAACATATTAACACAAATTTACAGCCAGTAATGACCTCTCAAGCGATATCTTTGTTAGTTGACTTGACTCTCAGAGTTTTTTTTAGCAAGATTCATTGAAGGATAGGAGTCATTTAAAGAATTGGTCTTCTCTACACTCACCTACAACTTTATTATATTAAATAATAATAAAGGAAAACATGAGGGTTTGGCTTAGGGTTACTTGCATGTGATTATGCTTATTATAATAGTAAGTACATGTAACATGTAACCAGGACACCTTAAAACAAAGCGTTACTAAAAACATTAGGGTTATATGAACAGTGACATGAAAAATGTATACATAGGTCTAAAAACTGAAGAATGTGATTAACATTTGCTGAGAATAGTTATTTGTGAACATGATTTAAATGCTTATTTTGAACCATTATATAGACAAATGGAATGTTTGAATTCAAATTGAATGAAAATAAATAACTACTGAGATTCTGAAGTGTGCATCACTTTTTTGTGAGACAACATGAGGAAAGTTATGAATGACATAAGTCACATGACAGTGACAACAAGGTGATTGTACATGAATGAGTTTATGATGACAGTTTCTGAACTTAATTGATGGATTATTTCAATATATATTTCCTATAATCCACACAGCCTCTCTCTCTTTCCCCCTCATTCTCACTTTTCAGAGTTGTGTTTAAATAGGCTGCTGAAACAGATGAAAAGATGAAGCACTTCATAGCTTCAGCATTGTTTAGAAAATGCCTCCCGCTCAAACATGCCCCCACACCACATTCAAGAACACAGAGCAGTACAGCAATCCTTCTGGAGCTGACCTTGCTGCAGAAATAATCCTTCTGCTGCTAAGGTCAGCTGGACCTTTAAAGTTGCTTATTCATTTATTTATTTATTTACTGCAAAAATAACAAGCACATTCCTTCCTCCCACATTGCTTTTCTTGTTTCTATTGTTTTTTTGCAGGGTTTTTTCTTTCTTCCTGTTATTTGTCTTTACCCCCTTTTTTCTAATCATTTTCACAGCTATAATGCCTATACCACAAAGCACCTTACTATAATGACTGTGAGCTTCACACCTCGCAGATGAGTCTGATATAAATGATTCTTTCTCCTTCAGTGTGTAATTGAACTATGTCTATGCATAATTAATGCTGAGCAATTCAGTCACTTTCAAAGCCATCAAAGGCAAAGACCATATCAAACCATTGGGTTGAAAAAGAAAACCCTGAATATGGGGTGGACAACAAATAAGTTGCACAAAACTAATTTGAATTTCAATGCATTAGATGTCAAACCACAAGATGTTGATGTGTTTGTTTGCACTCTTATTCTGATGGCACCCATTTACTGCAGAGGATCCACTGTTGACCCGGTAATTTAAAGAGGTCATATAATGCGATTTGAGGTTTTCCTTTCTCTATCTGTTAGTGCATAGATAACATCCCTAAAGTTGAAAAGTAGGGCTGGGCAATATAATTGCCATACATCACTGACGAGCAACAAAATATCCTGTTTAAAAAGCGTGAAATGAATCACTTCCGATTCTGAAGACGATATTGCGTAGCTTGTCAGTGAGGTACGGCTCTGTGTACCAACTGCTGCTCATTTTCAAAAAAGATGATTGAGATTTACTGTTAGTCAAAGAACTGGCTTTACTGACGAAATGCGCATGAATAAATTGATGATTAAATCCCCCAGCTCTATTGAAAATGCTCAAGTTTTAAAACCAAAGACTTTAAAGTTATGAATAAAAGCGAGCCGGGAGGACGGCGGACACTGACCCTAGAGGCTTGAACCCTAGCTAGGGCTAGAGCTCGCCGTCCGACTCGGTCCTTGCATGCCCCCCCAAAAAAGCTAGAGGACAGCAGCTGGATGCGAGCCCCCCAAAAAAGCACAGTAAGGGGATGCTGGATGGGACAATTTTTTTTTTTTTATATATAAATATTAAGGATGGGCTTGGAATGGGGAAAACTGGGAGCTGGATCGACCTGCTGGTAGAGACAGAGATGCAGATTAGTGGGTTGGAAAAGCAAGCAAGACAATGCAAACATATGAAATATAAATATGTGTAAAATAAGGGGAGGTACAAAGGTATTGGGTAGGGAATGGGAATGAAACCTTCTGCGGAGGTTTCGAGGCTTTGGCAGTGGTGGTGGGAAGGGGATGCCTTCGGTGGGGGCTAGGAATGAAACCTTCCGCGGAGGTTTCGAGACCTTGGCAGTGGTAGTGGGAAGGGGATGCCTTCGGCGGGGGCTAGGGGTGAAACCTTCTGCTGAGGTTTGCTCTGCAGGGATGGTAGGAGATTAAACATTTTCAAACGGCAAATAAAACAGGAACTGTTGGTGAAATAGAATCAAGACTAAAATGAATCAATGGGAGAGAGGGTGCGTGAAATACGTTACGAGACTGAGGAGAAGTGAAAGGGAATGCCGTGCTGGCGTCATGGGTGTGGCTTGCGTATGACGTCATCTGGCGGCGCCGGCCGATTTTGCGGTATCCTGCTGCTTGCTATTTATAGCGGGTAGAAGGGTTTTGATTGGACAGGAGAAAATGGGGAGGTTGATTAGGTAATGCGATGCAAGCTGTGATTAATCATTCGCGGTTCCACTCGAAATTAGTTTATTTGCTAAAACTTCACTTAAACACGCCCCCATTTCTCTCCGTCACAGTGTGGGTTTATTTTCACAACAACGTCCAAATGTTTACGCAAAGAAGGCAGAACTATTTTTCTCACTGTATAGTGTTGCTGCCGGCACCATGTTCAGGAGACGCTGTGTGTTGTTGTGAAAGTGAAACTTCTTTCTTTGTGCTTCCAAAACACAACTAGAAATCAGTGGTTAGGTTGTATTCACAGTACTGTTTCAGAGCAGTTCAACACAAATATTAGAGTATGTTCAGCGCATTTAAGGAGGAGTATTTCTTGAAACCTGCAGAGCAGCCTATGTTGGTTATGCACAGAGGCAATTTACCTCTGCAAGAACAGTCTGGCGCTTCTGACTCACAACCTTTGAGTAAGTTACATTTTCTTATTAAATCAACCTGCTACTTACTATTCAAATGCAAGTTTTGAGCGGTGTAGAGTAGTGCTTGTTGTTTGTGGTGTACTAATTACCCTATCAGAACTCTTTCTCTTCGCCTTAAATACCGCTCACTTCCTCTCTCTGGCATCTTCGTTTTTCGACATCCCACCGCCTTCCCCTGACTGCCTACCAGAGCCAGGGCCAGGCCGGGGGAGAAAGGCCTAAACAGGCCAGAGTTCTTCACTATTTTTTCTCCAGTCTGAGTTTCCTGCCACCGTTACCATTCGGCTTACCATTCAGAGTCACTGGTTTAGCTCTGAGATATTTCATTGTCTATTTTTCGGCCCCTCCCGGGGGCACGCGGGGACCAGGCTGGACTCTGAGCATCATTCAACCCTTGCCTCCTAGGGGTAAATCCCCTAGGGCTCTGGGTCCGCCGGGCTTCCTGTCTGTTCCTATTAATCGCAGAGGAAGTGGGAACTACAGAAATGGTGTTATGTTAACGTGGAGCGATGTGCAAAAAAACTGCGATAATCAGTAATTATGTCCACACAGGAAGCAACAAATGCCTCATTTGTAATGTGTTTTATTGTCTTTATGTAATAACACCTTAATAAGTGTCATAAGTATGTGGAAACAATGTGTTTTTTGAATCCTAAACTGCATAAACACGTTCCATTACACCAAATACACAAAATAATGTTATTTTTAGCAACATCATTTTCTCCACATCTGTTTTCAGCAAATGTATATTTTTGCGTGAACTATTCATTTAATTATGAACATGTTTCACAAGTGGTTTACTTGGAAATGATATGCTATTGTAACAACTGGAAGAATTTCTTATGCTTTTAGTAACATGAGCACCCACATAGCTGATACTCTAGCTCTCTCTATCTCTTTTTTTAACAAAAAAAGCTGATTTTATTATGCAATAATTAGACAATAATTAGAGATTAGATGTCGACTACCTATTTGCTAGTTTGTGTTAAAATCTAAATATGAGTGTCACTCTGTTGTCTGAAAAAGGCTTCACTGAGAAGAATCTAGTTGATGCTTTCAATTATTCCTCATTTGGGTGACACTGATAGGGACAGTGCGAGGTTTGAATATGTTGTGAAAGAGTTAAAGGCTGAGTCTGTAGGGCTCACGAACGGCTTACATTCTCTATAACACTAACCCTTCTCTCTTCTTTCATCTTTTAATCCTGCACTCATAAGGTTGCTAGATAAGTGGCCATGACTAACACGTCTCTCTCTGTCTGTCTCTCTCTCTCAGCCCTTCTAATGGGAAAGAAGGGGAACAGCCCACATAATGAGAGACTTTACCTTCTTTTGAAGACAAATTGGACTGAAATTCCATCTTTGATGAATCTCCCTTTCAAATGAGCAATGTTTAAAGACGGAAGCACTAGACAGAGTAAGTAAAAGATGAAGGAAGAAGAAGGACGTGGGATACATATACAGAGGGTTAGAAAGAAAGAATGAGCTCTGCTTCCTGCTCCGTTTCAGGCTCACATCTTCTGTTTGTTTGTGTCCTGATTTCAAAGCCTTCAGAATCAGTGAAGGCTAAACTTCATGCATCCTGAATGATAAGATTACTATGCCATTCAAGTCAAACATTCCACCCAATGCAAAATAAATTTGATCTATTATATGTTGCCAGGCCCTAAAATTAACCTGCCAGTGGTGGGTTAAATTAGTATCAGTTATCAGTAACTCTCTATAAACATGATATATCATTTTATTAAGAAAATGTATTAACTATATATATATATATATATATATATATATATATATTTGTGTGTCTTTCATCAATTGTTACGGAAGCAGACTCTACACAGGAGGTATGTAAAAAGAGAGGGTGTTTATTTTCACAGCTGAGTATGACAGTGGATGAAGACGGTATGAGAGGTGAGTAGCAGGGATCAGGATAGTTTGTCGTTGCTGAATACTGATTATTCAAGTCCGTCTTTGTCTTACAGGATCAAAGGAGCTAGTACATACTGAAATGATGGAGACACATACACATATTTATGGATCAGGGAGACAACCACACACCACATACACAGAAGGATTCCTGGAACTTGAAGACTAGAATGAGGAGAACAAGGTAAGTATATCAACAGTTCGTAGAACTAGAAGCATAAGGTTTTAGTCCACTTCGTATGAACGAGCCCGGACACTGACTGAGGAGTGGTGTGTGGTTTTATAGTGGCTGTGATTAATGTGGTGATTAGATGCAAGTGAGGGTGATTCGAATTCGGGAGAGAGGGAACGTTGTGATTGACTGGGTGCAGAGCCTGGCATATCTGTGACATCAAGGTTGTCCTAAAACTTTTGGAAAAAAAATTTTGGTCCACTTCAGATGTTGACTATATATATCCTTGATCATGAGTTTTTTCTTATATTTTAGTTCTAGAAGCCTAATGTGATTGTAGTTCTGCAGCTGCTCGATAAAAGAAGTCTCTAATGTTCATCAAGGCTCCATTCATTTGATCAAAAGTAATGTTGTAAAATATTATTCCACTGTAAAATAACCGTTTTCTGTTTTATTATAGTTCAAAATGTAGTTTATTAGTGTGATGGCAAAGTTGAATTTTCAGCAGACATTTCTTCAGTCTTCAGTGTCACATTATCCTTCATGGTGAGCAAGAGGCCACTTTCAAGAAATTCAAGAAGTCTTAATTATTCCAAACCTTTTAGTGGTAGTGTATATGCCATCATGGAGAAAAAAGTTTATGCATGCCAGATAACCTCCTAGATCAGTGGTTTTTTGACTCAAAGGCCTTTTGGTTGTCCCACACAGTATTCCAAATACCCCTCTGTTTAAAACCTTCAAAGTATTCAAAGTCAAACTGTCTGTTGGTGTCAAGCATGGAGAAACTGTTATTAAACCTTTGAAATCTCTTTAGAAACATACTTTAGATATTCTGGACAAAATACCCACCCATTTAGCACTGTACATTTTTTTAGCTTTGATCATTTTCGACTCAAATCTGTGAATGATATGTAAAATTTTAAATGGTTTTCTATACTTAGTGATTTTGTGCATTTTGAAAAGGTTGTGGTTTAACAGAACGTTATCTTCTGTTCTTTTTTGGCTACTATAGGATGTATAAGTACTGCGGTATGGTACTATTGTATTTGCTTATATTTATTTGTTGTTACATGCCTAGGGACCATGAATGAAAACTAGCTATTGGCTAAATTCAGTACAGTGTAAGAAATGGAAACATGTGTGTTAAAATTGTACATAGTCCCTTTTCAAATAAATTTTAATAAATGAAAAAATAAATAATAATTGATACATGAAATTTCTAAGCCATGTTTTATTTTATGCAGCCCTTGAGAGTTTGCTGATCCCTTGTTCTTAATCATTGTTCTAGAGATGCCTATTCAAATCTAATGATCCAATTCCTTATGTAATACAGCACTTAGCATCCATCATGTTTTATTTAATTTAGGTCTTTTGCATTTGAACTGACCATCTATCATATCACCTGTGAAGGATGTTAATTATAAGTTTAAATCGTTATTATTATTCAATGTAGATAATATGCTGTTATAGACTCTTTCATAGCAACAGTTTAAAAATTAATCAAATAATTTTTTTTTCCCTTCCTTCATAATTTCCTATGCCCAGGCATGCAAGTTTTTTCTGTTTAAGTGAGTGGGACATCTGTAGAATAGATTTAAACATGCTGACCAGCACAGTCAAATTAACCAACAATATTTAATAACAAATACTGTATGCAAGTGGTGGAGAATGCCAGAAGATTTTGTTCTGTGGAAATAATCAGTTCACACCAGATTCTATACAGATACGGTTCACTTTACAATCTTTCTGTTTCTATAGCTCTCATTCTATCTCTTTACGTACACATATTTTCTCTCTCTCTTTGTCTGTGTGTCACAGTCTCTCTCTCTCTCTCTCTCTCTGGCAGAAGAGTTATTTACATCTCTAATGCTTTCATCTGGTATTCCCTTTGTGTCATTGTTGTATACCCACAAACTCTCTAAAGTCACTTCTCAGAAGTCTTCGCTGGCTTAACAAAGATGCCATTTCTGTTTTCACCATTTTGATTTTTTTCTTTCGTCCCTCATATCTCATGCAGTCTCAAATGCATCATGATGGCAGTGGAATGATTATTGACTTAATGAGAAAGGCAAAAGACCCGGTACGGTTCTGGTCCAAACTGCAGGCCTGGGCGGCACTCTGGGGACATCTAGATATAATATATTATAGCAAGGCACTTCAGAGGAAGTCACAGACGCCTGCTTGCTGTAGCTAAGCCTTTGAAGCTACTTGAAGTAGAAGAGCGCCATTGTCCTCAAAACCCTGTAGGCATGTTGCAGGAGAGGGAGAGAGACAGAGAGCTTGAAAGAGGGAGTTCAAGAAAGAGAAAGGGAGACTTTTAGAAGGCACTGTAAATGTCATCCCCATGTTGACGCAACACAAAATTCAATGGCCACTCGTGTCTCACTTTGTCCCTTTTGTCCTCTCTGAAGTGCATACAGATATAGTATTTAGAGCTGTATTTGTGTGTGTGCATGTGGAGGATTTGTCCAGCACGCACCTGTTCAGACTTAGACTGCTCTACCATGGCAGACAGATTAAAGCCCTTTACCAGAACAGTGTAAGCTGCGGTAAAAGTGTCCTGTAATGACACTGGATTATTCATAACAACTTTACAGCAAGACAAAAAACAACTGTTGGGAAGAGTTTTTATGTGGGAAAGAAGAAGAAGGCGTCTTATTGAGAACACCAAAGAGAGATCATGAACAACAATAAAAAGTCAAATAAAAAAAATAACAATAATATTTTACATTATGCTTTTAAGCGAAAAAAAGGTCTCAGTTTAGTAAACTGCTAGTTAATTTCAAGTAATCGCAAGTGACTTAAATGAATTAATTGAGAAAGTTTGAGGTAGAAATACTGAAATTATACTTTTTTGTAAAATGTACATCTGTAATCTTTTATTTATAACTTCAGAAACTTCATTATATATATATATATATATATATACTCACTGATCACTTTATTAGGTACACCTTGCTAGTACCCCCTTTTGGTATAGATTCAACAAGGTATTGAAAACAATCCTCAGAGATTTTGGTCCATATTGACAGGATAGCATTGTGCAGTTGCTGCAGATTTGTCAGCTACACATCCATGATGTAAATCTCCCGTTCCAACACATCCCAAAAGGTGCTCTATAGACTCTATGCACGCCCTACCGTCTACGTATTTCCGGCAAAATCTCAGTTGTACGTTGGTTTCCGGTCTAGCGTT
>JAUCMS010000582.1:0-11199 GCA_032357445.1 Enteromius radiatus | reverse complement strand
TATTCTCTAAAGAACGAACAAAGAACCTTCTAACTTATCTAAAAGACTCAAGCTTTCTAAATTAAGATAACTACATTCAAGGTTTAAATGTATATCCAAAAACGATCTAAATTTTATCATTATAACTTTAATCTCAAAAGAACATAAATTGGAGTCAGATTTAAAATGAGGTAAACACCCAAATTAAACGATTTAAAGCCTAAAGCTTGGAAGAGTCAATTTGTGTTTAGCAGCGCTGGAAGAAGGACACACAAGGGGGTGAAAAAAAACCCCTCCTTACATCTGTTTATCACATTAAAATTAGTATGATCACCTAATCTTTTGCTATAACAAACCTTGTATACACCATGAATAAACAATGTATACACACCTGGTATCCTGGTTTGCACTGGAATTTCTTTATAAGTCATGTGATGTTGTTGAAGATCATTAAATTCTGAGAGGAAGATATAGAAGTGCCTTAATGTACATCAATACATGAATGCATGGGTTTTCAAACCGGGGTCAGGGTACCCACAGCAGGCCTCCAGAGGGTTGTAAGGGTCTTCATAAAATTCATAAAAAACAGAAATATTTATATATTCAAACAAGTTCTTGATAGAGACATTTAAGTGTTTATATTTGTTTTTTTATCTGTAGAATGGGATTTGTATTTCTTTGTCAAACAGAATTCTTTGTAAAACTAATACATTTGAACTAAAAATGTTTATCTTCAGGTTTACATGTCCAACATTACTCCTTCGCTAAAGGTTCATCATATATGATGGGTTTTGGCAATATGTAAAGGCCAAGACATCGCGAGGCTCAGCGTCTCTCCAGTTACATCCTGCCTATATCCTGCACTTGCTGCTATTGCACTACTGGTTAGACCTAAACTGCATTCCGTTGCCCTGTACTTGTACATGTGTAATGACAATAAAGTTTAATCTAATGTAATCTAATCTAAAAATCTCTGCATAGTGACACATTATACACACCATTAATACATGAATTTATCTTTTGTATATGTGTGTGTTTAAATCACCTGAGACATCAGAGCTTGTGGGCTTGGGATCATCCTCATCATTTTTCTCACTTCTCTGAAGAGTATCTTTAAAGATAGATCATGCAGAAGAAAAATATGTTTTATTAAATAAAAGTTTTAAAAGTTAAAACACTGTCACACTGAACTTTCTGAATGAGTTAAATATTGACTAATTCAAAAGAAAAGAAAAAAAAAACCTAATAAAAAAGGATAGAAAAAACATAAAAGTGCTTTAGCAAGTTCAAAGTTCTTCATCAAAGTTAAAACAGGCTAACCATGGTATATAGGAGGTTTGGGCAGTGGGATATTTTTTGTCTTCAGACCAGATTGCTTCAATTTATTTCCTGACTGCTTCAAGTTCATATCATCTGTTTTATACATTCAAATAAAGAATGATCACAGAGTTATGGCTAAAGTGTTTTCTGCATACTAATCATTTCAAGAAATACAGACCTTCACAGGAAGATGACTCTGAATTGATGTCACTTTCATCACAGAGCTTATTTTTCCTTTTTCTCTTCTCAGATAATTCCTAAAAACTGCAGGGTCTGTCATTGAATAAGTAATTGAGCTCTCTGCTGCTAAGACCCCAGTTGTGTAATCTGAGATGTATTGATTTGCTTGATCATAGTCTCCTGTAAGTGGTAAATTTATGTATACTATGTGTATAATGGAAATTCAGTCAACTATTTATTCATCATAGAATACAGAAATATATTATGATTAGCAAATTTATAAGACCGCCTATCATAATATTGAGAAAAAAATCTTTCAGAAATCTGTTAAATACTTATGTAAAACTAAAATTGTGATTGTCTTATATTAGTCACAACAACCACTGATCTATATATAATTATAGATCAGTGACAACAACTTGAATTTGTGTTCTTATACCCACATTTCAGCATCACATTCATTTTCAATTCAAACGCACAATTATTGCAATTTCTTACCAATTGATGGTCCAACGATCTTCACAATGTCATAAACCTTCCAGTTAGGGTTTGGTGGAGTATTGTTTTTAATGTTTGAGAGTGATGATGTCCATCGACACTTCAATGTTCCATTGTCATCAAAAATCCAACTCATTGGTACAACAGATGTCTGTCCATCACCGAAGAAACAAATTCGATACTGAAAGACACATGAACGCGCACACACACACACACACATTATTCATAGTCTTTGGATCAAAATCAGGATAACATGCAATAAAAAAGGCAAAAACCCTGCCTTACTGACTTAAGAACTAATCAAACTGAATGCATGAGTCAATATTTCCTATTGTATTCAGGAGGTATGTGCTGTCAGACAGCTTGGTGAAAATAAGTAATGATGCTAAGATGTCCAGTTGATAATCTATGGGCCAAAGGTCCTTCTTTACACAGCATCAATATTCGCTTAGTCACTCCTAGATCTACACAATGCATGGGATCTACTGAGAACTGCCTGATCATATCAATGTACAGATTCAAAAGAATGCTATCTTTTTTGTGATGTTCAGGATTTGTCTTCTGTATAAATGACTCATTGGTTCTGAGATTTCCTTTATACAAAAAAGCATTTTGCTCTCATGAACTCCTTTTACATCACAAAAGTCACAACCATAGCGGCCATTAAACTGAACTATTCCTTTGATAAGGGCTCGTGCTGGTGCATCACATATGATGTTTTTGAGGACAATTCTCTTCCCTTTAAAGCCTGTTTCCATCAGTTCTTGCAGCTCCTCTATAAAATCCCTCGAAAACTCCAAATCATCTGGTTTCTTTGCTCCAGAATACAAAGCAACAACAAAAGGACTGTTTTTCACTTCATCAATGTTGATGACAGCACACTGAAGTGGCCACATTGTGAGGTTTATGGACTTGAAAATGGGTAGGCCATCAATATTCAAAGAAATCTCAAAGTGGTCGTATTTTGAAGTGTCTTGCTCAGAGAGAGTATGCATAAGACCTTCCTTTAATCCAAAATATGTGTATTTGCCACCTATCAAAAACAAGATTTTACAGTTCAGTGAAATTTCTGAATAATATTGCCAAATGAGTGCATGGACATTTTCAAAGTTAAAATATACCTGATTTTTCAGTTATTCTCAAACTGCCAGAACGAGGTGTTTTCAATAGTGTTCTTCCGTCTGCTGGAACATCAATGTCATGTTCCTTCAAAATCTTAAGCAAATGAGTGAGAGAGGTGATGGAGATGTTGAATTTCATTGCCCACTCAGACAGCTTTTTCTCCAGAGACAAAGCTAGCTCTGAATTACTTTCACTGGTAACATCCTTGGAATCATTTAGTCTATCAATTTCATACCACTTGATCTTGCATATTAATTATGGTATTCTGTTGTGATTCTGAATCATACTGTTCTTGCAAGTCTTCATTTAGATGCTGCTCCACAACATTCAGCATATTTCCTGAGTCGTCTGATGAGTAGTCTGATTCAAGTTCTCTGGAGGAGTGTTCACTATCAGAAGGGTTTTCATTTTTTTTTTCTGAAGAGCTAAAATGATCTATTTTGATTTTCTACAAGCTTTTTGTTGCTGTCTTTTCAATGCCTTAATTTTTGTTTCCAAATCCTAACAGGCCAAAAATTTCTTCTGTATTAGTAAAACATTATATGAAACACATAAGTCTTTACAAAATAAGTTTTTTTTGTTTGAGAGGACAACCTTAGCCACTCTCACTGATTACTGTATTTGATAATTGTTTAAGAAGTCTTCTTTGGACAATTGTTGTGTATCCTAAAGAAAGTGTGTATCCTAAAGTACTGTAAACTACACTTTTGTAGATCTACACTTTACATTCTTAATGATGTAGTGTTGCATCTGATGTCTGGGTAAAGTTGCTTGTTATGTTAGTAAGAGGATGAATGTCAGTCACTTTGAGTTTTGTTAAATGGGAAGTGACGTTGAAGCTTTTAACATAAAACAGCTACAGTTCAGCAGATAGAAGTTGTTAAAAAACTAGTCATATAGCGGGGTGAAATAAGGCTTTTTATCTTTAATATGAGTGTCTAAGAGTAGGCGTAGCCTATACATCTTTTCATCCAAAGAGCAATGATATTTTACACTATTACACCAGAGCAGCATTCTTGCTTACTGTTTTTTTACAGCGCTTGTTAATTATTGAAATATAAGTATAAATAAAAAAATATTAATATATTGAGATATAAAGTTAGTAACGTTGTAATGATCTGACATTACAGACCTAACAATTCACAAATACTGATATGCAAACTAGCTGCAGCTAGCAATTTTGGTGTGATTACTGAAGGTAAAATGGCTGGTGCACATGTAGCATGTGTGAGCAGTACTCTGCTAAAAAAAAAGACCAGACCACATTGCACATCTAAAAGTATGTAAATAGGCCACTCACCATTTCTGCGGTGTAACAATACCATGCACAACTTTTTCTTCTTCTTTACATGTTTTATGGTGGTTGGAAGACCAGCTGAGCGAAAAAAAAAAGACTTAACTGCATCACTATTTTTTGTTTAATAGATTTTTGTACCTTAACCAAGTCCCGGAGGCAGTTTATAACTTTCAGGAAGCAGAGTTTGATTGGGAGATTATACTATTACGCTGCATTATTGACGTCTGCAGTCAGGTGCTCTCATGTTTACGTAGCTCTGTTAGCTTGGTTGACAGTAACGTTAACGTTCGAATAAAGAGGTTAAAACAATGCTTGTGTAGTCGTGTTGAAGTAATGGCTTTTATGTTATTTTCTTTTCAATGATGTTCCTTGTTACATGTTCATTGCTGGATTTATGGAAAAACATCAACCAATATTGCATGTCCATAATTATTACAATGGATATAATTAAAGAATAGTTAAACTATAATGTAAATTAGAAGTGCAATGCACTTCCTTGGGCTACTTCAACCAATAACATCCATGGCAGACCCCCTTCCTAATCGGCATCAAGTTCCACACAATATGACCCTAAAAGAGATTTCAAGGTTAGATCAAATCTTTCAAGACCCCCTTGACTCTGTGGATGGTAAGCACTTGGTACTGTCAGGCTCAGTGAAAGCAGCGAACACGGAACTTGGATCAATTCAGGTATTTTTATTTACAGCACTGGAAAATAACATCCGGATGGAAACTGAGAGGTGAGTAGGCTATGAGTGATTAGTAGGCAAGCACCGTAGCAGGCAGCGAACAGTCCAGCACAAGTACATGGGTGAACTCCAGTAAAGTAAAACAAGGTAATTTTAATATACTCAGTCTTAAGGTGAAGCAAATCCTTTCATGAGGAAAAGGCTTTGGGCAGACTGGCAAAGGAAGGTTGCTCGTAAGCGTTGTGAGTAATTGTGAAGCTGTCTTTTAAATAGTGTGTAACCCCAACATCAACTCTTACGTCAGGGCTGTATAATCTATTCTAGGTGTCTAGGCTTATCAGAGGAGCTTGTTTTTTTTCCTGTAGATCAACCACAAAGATAATAACAAGAGTGTTTGAACATAACACCACACACAATTTTGTCTGGTCAACCAGGAAAATGTAATTCTCTTTTGTTTCCCAGAAACTTAAAGAAAAGAAAAACAATGAGTAAACCACAGTATACAATAAACACTGAAAAAAATTTTTTTATGGAAATGAAGAGTTCACAGGATTCGATCGAGTTCAAAAGTTCCTTGGGGAAGAGGAAAAAATAAGTTCAATTCCGTGTGATAGGTGTAAAGCAATGTCAAAGTCCTAGCACTCCCATAGGAATGGCATTCAGTGAAACGAAGTTGGATGAGTGGAGAAAGGAAGAATTGAGGGAACGAAAATAAATATGAAGTGCAGCTAGTAGAATGTCTGCTGCTGCATTCAAGAACCAAGGAAGAAACCAGTCTGCAACAATCATATGCCTCAAATTAATAACAAACAACATCAGAACATTTAAACCATTTCCAATGTGAGACATCAGGTATTTTGTACATACATATGCATGTCTTTCATCTTATCTTTTTTTATGTATAAATACAAAACATAAGTTGAGAAAATAAATCTGTTTTAACTCCTTTCTTTTCACAAGTTAACAAAAAACAACCACATAAAGCAAATAACACAAAATTAGTTGCCTATTACTTCGTTAATAGTTCCACCAACATGTGACCAACATTATTTCCACCAACATGTGAAGGAAAAATATACAACTCACATGATACATGGGTCACCACATGCTCACCATGATTAGCAAAGCTAGCAGAGCTGTGCATAGCTGCTCTCTTTTCATCTTTACATCGGTTGCACACCAACTGTATAACGATCACATTCTGACTGATTCTGATTTTTAGATGATACTATAATAACAACAACAAATATATATATATATATATATATATATATATATATATATATATATATGTATGCATATATACACAGAATCGACTCACCAGAATGTCATGAAAAAACAGTGCAAAGTATTTGCTTCAACTCTCAATGGGATACTGCATATAACAGTGAAACACATATTTAAGGGATATTATTTGAGACAGAACTACAATCTTTCACAGAGGAAAATAAACTCACATGCGATGAGTAGTCTCTCATGGGACAATTCTTGGGATCCTGCTACAGAATCTGGTACCATCTCCTCTGGGATTGCAATGGATACATAATCAGGGTCATTTTCAATCTCAAGAGATTCTGAGACAGGAAAGACTGGTGACCCTCCAGTAATAATCTCAGGTGTTTCCCTCGTGGGTTCAACTTCGGGTTGATCAGACTCTGACAAGGGTACAGGTACAGTACATGGAGCAAACTCAACTGCAAGAGGGTTCAACTAGTCTGATGACTTTTGCAGGACCTATCATCCACTCGTTTAATAAAACTTTTTGTGACTATTTCAGGAATGGGGATTTGAAAGTAACCTTCCTCTTCGTCACTAGACTGTTCCTCACATTCGTCACCCTCTTGTACTTCAGTACTAACCCTCACCCTCATCTTCGGAGGGTTGGCAGTACACGTATTAATCAACAAGAAAAAACAAAAAAGAGGCAAGCGACACCAACAGACTGATTTACAAGGCAATATTCCTGTTCACATTTAAAGTCGGTTCAGGCATCTGTTCTTCTGGGCATGTAGGCAAGACTCCACAGGGCAGTAAGAGATCCCTGTGAAGGGTATGATGGGGACCACTGCCTATCTCTGGCTTCACTTCGTAAACAGGACCATCTGAAATTCTATGTGGACCATCTTCTCCCATCGGTCGGCAAGTTTGTGCTTACCCCTCACACTCAAATTCCTCACTAAGACCCTGTCACCAGGGCCCAGTTCAGCCACTTTCAAATTGAACCTTGTCTTGTTCTTTTCACTCATTTTGCGAGAACTTTCAGAGGCCACTTCATAGCTCTCCTGAAAAAGTTCTCGTAGTTTCTTTACATACTCTGAGTGGGTTTTGGGTCTTTCACCTGGAGGATGGATGCCAAAAACAAGGTCAATTGGTAATTTGTCCTGGCGACCAAACATCAACTTGTAGGGCGAATAGCCTGTGGTGTCATTCCGTGTACAATTGTACGCATGTACAAGGGGTTTGACAGTCTCTCCAGTGATGCTTATCTTTTTCTTCAAGGGTTCTAAGCATACTGAGAAGTGTTCTATTAAATCTCTCGACTGGGTTGCCACGTGGGTGAAAGGGTGTTGTTCTCACTTTGTCAGCTTCGATGAGAGCACATAACTCACGAATTGTGTGGGATTCAAAATCTCTCCCCTGATCACTGAGAAGGCGGCTTGGGAACCCATAATGAACAATGAAATTTTCCCAGAAAACTTTTGCAATGGTTTAACTTTCTGGTCTTTCGTCGGTACTTCCACTGCAAATATTAGTAAAGTGGTCAGTAATGACTAATATATTCCTGATATCACGGTTGTCAGGCTCAAGAGACAAATAATCCATGCTCACTAATTCAAGTGGAAATGTTGTCTGTATGGATTCCATGGGAGCTGCTTTCGGAGGGTTTGCTTTTCTCCTAAAACATCTTTCACAGGTACGACATCTGCCCTCAATATCCCTTTCCATCTTTGGCCAAAAGAACCTTGCACGATCTAGGTCAAGGGCACGCTCGTAGCCTAGGTGGCCTACCTCATCATGAACACCTTTCAGGGCTCTTTCCCTGCACTGTTGAGGCAGAATTATCTGGTGAAGCACAGCCCTGTGAGTAGCCCACCTCTGATACAATACTCCATCTCGTAATTCAAGCCTGTTCCACTCTCTCAGGAGCAACTTGACTTCGAGGGTTTCAAGCTTGATTTGTCGGAAGCTAGGTTTCTGATCTAGTTCCAGGAAAGAAATTATTATTTTCAAAGATGGATCCTCTCTCTGAGCTCGGTACCAGTCATCACGAGTCATTCCAGGTATAGTCTCATAATCGGGACAGGCAAAACTCTCAGGAACGGAGATGCATCTAAAGCCAAGGACTCCACAAGAACAACCTCTGGTGCATCAGAAACTTCACTTGACAATACAACTGAATGGCGGTCAGACAGTGCAGAAAGTGTTTCGGTGGAGGTCCATTTCCTCACATAGCAGCCGTTTTATGTCTTCAATAGCCCTCTCCTCTTCAAGGAATGCATCATCTTCCTCTGGCGGACTCTGTGTTCTCCTAGACAATCCGTCAGCATCCCTATTGGCAGACCCAGCTCTATACTTTATATTGAATCTGTATGTGGATAACTGTGCAAGCCAGCGGTGTCCCGCAGTATCGAGTTTTGCTGTGGTTAGCACATATGTCAGGGGATTATTGTCAGTGAGTACTGTAAATTCAGTACCATAAAGATAATCACTGAATTTCTCACAGACGGCCCATTTCAAGGCTAAATATTCTAGCTTATGGGTAGGGTAATTCCTTTCAATTTTGGAGAGTCCCCTACTGGCATAGGCTATCACACGAAGCTTGCCCTCCTGCTCCTGATAAAGAGCTGCGCCCAGCCATCTCTACAGGCGTCCGTATGCAAGACATAGGGAAATTGCGGGTTTGCAGAAGCAAGGATTGGGGCAGAAGTCAGTTTATCAATCAAAGTCCTGAATGCGCTTTCACACTCAACTGTCCATTCTTTACCAAGGGGGAAATCGGGATTGACAGGAGGGTTTGGTTTCTCTCTTTTATAGATCTTTTCCCTCTTTCTTGGAGAACTATACCCTGCGGTCAGACAATTTAATGGCTTGGCTATCTTAGAGTAACCTTCGACGAAACGCCGATAATACCCAGCAAAGCCTAGGAAACATTTTCTCTCTCGCTTGGTTGAAGGACGAGGCCAATCTTTCAGAGCTGAAATTTTTTCTGGATCTGTGTGAACTCCCTCAGCATCCACAATATACTTCCCAGATACTTCACAGAGGACTTAAAGAATTGGCATTCTTCAACTTCAACCCAAACTCTTTCAGACGTTTCAATACTTTCATCAGCCGGGTTTTGGAAAGTGTTTTGGGAAAGACTATAACATCATCCAGGAACACAAGTACTTCACTCAGGTGCAAATTTCCTACACACTTTTCCATGAGCCTCTGAAAAGTACTAGGCGCATTTGTTACACCTGGAGGCAACCTGTTAAATTCAAAGAAGCCGAGGGGACAAACAAAAGCTGTTTTGTGCTTATCTTCGTCAGCTACTTCAACTTGGTAGTATCCCGATTTAAGATCCATGACAGAAAAACATTTAGCACCACTGAGTGCTGAGAAAGTCTCTTCTATATTGGGAAGAGCGTATGCATCTTTTATTGTGCGCATATTAAGCTTCCGGTAGTCAACGCAAAGCCTGATTTGTCCGTTTTTCTTGCGAACCAACACAATTGGAGATGCAAAAGGGCTTTCTGACTCCCAAATAATTTCAGCACCAAGAAGCTCTCTAAGGTGTTGCCTAAGGGCTTCTCTGTCACTTGGACGAATAATTCTTTGACGTTCCTTAAATGGTGTCTCATCCTGTAGTCTTATGCAATGCTTCACTGCAGTAGTATGGCCATATGACAACTCATCAACTGCAGTGCTATACTAAAACATGAAAAAATGTTTTCATGTTTTCAAAAACATGAAAAAATGTCAGGGGTTACAAGTGCATGGGTGAGTGGAATCAGATGTTCAATATTCCAGTGATTGGGATCGCGTGGTGGTGACTGATTCTGGATCTGTGGCTGGTGTTTGTGAGTAGCAGGGATCTGATCTGAGTTCAGGTTCTTGTGATGATGTGACCGGTATGTTGGTGCAGGGCTTTTGAGATTTATTTTGACATGAGGTTTTAACCCTGGTGGGACTGAAAAACTGGGAATAACAAAAGTAGACATGAACATAGTGAGGACCTTCAAAATAGACTTAGTGGTGATAGACCTTAATGGGTAAGCTGCAGTATAACAGGTAGTCTGGCACACAATGGTAAGATAATGCCCGGCTCTGGACCGTAGCAGAGGATCAACACAGTCAATAATCAAGTGGTAAAAAGGGTTGGAAACCACAGGAATGGGCTATAACAGAACAACTGGCACTTTGTGATTGAGATCACTGGTAATCTGCCGCATATATATTTGGCCACATTCCGGTTTACTTTAGATCAATGAAACGAATGCGGTCACATAATGCGGTCATAAGTTTTTCTGTATAACCAGTGAGTCCTTGGTGAGCCAATTTTAATACAGAATCTCTGAATGACAGAGGGACTATGATTTGAGTTTTATGTTCCAACTCATCTGTATGCATGGTCACCTTCCTACAAAGAAGTCCATGATGAAAGCAGATCATCAGAACCCTTTTCAGACCCTGCTGAATAACGTCTTTAATTAGAAAACATGTTGATGTTACACTGCCACCCAGAAAAGGTAAAAGAGGTGCAGAAAAGGTAAAAGACAGGGTTGTCACATTATTTAAGATAATGCTAAAATGAGAAAATCAAGTGTAACGGCCTGGAACTTATTTAAAAAAACTAATTAATTCACTCTTTCCTGACATTGAGATCAGAAGGAAGGAAAGGCATCTTGGCTCTGTAAAGCATTTTGTTGTCTTTATAGCCTTTGGCTTATGCATAGACCTACGTGTTCGCCTCCATGCCTAAATATATATATTTTTTTATTATAGAAATACAATTTGAAATACTATTGCTGTCACGATCACCGCCGGCTGGGGTAACCATCTCTACCTGAGATCACCCGGCTGTTGTGTTGTACATTGGACTCCATATCACTGTGGGACTCAATCTCCCAT
>JAUCMS010000581.1:0-11201 GCA_032357445.1 Enteromius radiatus | reverse complement strand
CAAAACTCATCTGTTTAGCTGTGCATTTACTGAATGAGCACTGTGCTTCGTCCGAACCGATTGCATTCTCTTTTTTATCAATCATTTTTTGTTTTATTGTTGTTATCATTGTTTTTATGATTGTTCTACTACCTTTTTTGTAATTATTGTTTTTATGATTATTCTACTTCCTTTTATGTAAAGCACTTTGAATGACCTCTAATGTGCTATATAAATAAACTTTCCTTGCCTTGACTTTAAAGGGTTTGTTCGCCCATTCAAGACATGAAGTTGTATGCAACCCTTACCAGCACTATACGTTTATACACACTGACCCACTCTGTGGTCACCTCCCTGGTCAGATTTCTGGCCGCTGGAAGTTTTTCAAGAAAGTAGTCCTGGTTATTTTCTGGGGCCTCAAAACTGCATTTTTACGTGAAAAAATCATATGCGTTTCAAAGCTTGATTAATTTACATTACAAAATTCATACCTCAGTTTTAATCTGCATTATTTTCTTTCCATTTCCATCAATCTGCGCTGCTGTCAACGTCAACAGTGCGCACGTTCAGATCAGCTGTTCCATAGTTTTTACACATTCGAATGACAACGATGTAAAAAGTAGAAAATTAACAATGGTGCGAACTTGTAAATTCCCAGGTTGTGACCACAAGAATGTGCCGGGATCACCGTTCAGGTTCCATCGTTTTCCTTTTCTGCGGGAGCTAAAATATCCAGATTCAAGGATTTTCGTGTGTGCAGTGCTCACTTCAGCGAAGATGATTACATCCCCAACCAAGGATGTAAAAGCAAAAAACGGATTTTAAAAAGTCTCTACTTTCATCATCATCTGTTCTGTCTGACATTGTGCTAAAATTGGTTTCATCATCAGAAGTTTCGTAGTCAGACATGTTGTCAGCGAGTCGCGCTATCAACAGCTGATCGGAACGTGCACACTATTGACGTCGCACGGATTGATGGAAATGGAAAGAAAATAGTGCAGATTAAAACTGAGGTATGAATTTTGTCTGGAGTGTTTTTTGTGATGTAAATTAGTCAAGCTTTGAAGCGTGTATCATTTTTTCACGTAAAAACGCACAGTTTTGAGGCCCCAGAAACTAACCGGGACTACTTTCTTGTAAAACTTCCACCGGCCAGAACTCTGACAAGGGATGTGACCACAGAGTGGTTAAGGATTGCATACAACTTCATGTCTTAAATGGGCGAACTATCCCTTTAAATTGAAGTGGATTTGGCCATCCGCCATGACACTTTCTGTGAGAAATACGGCAAGCGGAGTGATACCAATGATGAAGAAGTTTGACGAGCTCTGTTTTAACTCTGACATCACACAAATGAACTCACCTGAGGAATCTCCAAACAGCATATATTTTCTTTCTCTGTGGGCATAACCGCACAGTTTTTACACGAACACCTATGGATTATTGAAAGTGATTCATTTTCATTATATTTACAGACAGCAGCGTGCAGCTGACAATGCTGGACTAATAATAACGGTCTAACACTCAACAAATAATGTTTTTAATAATATCACTTTGGCATGTATGTGTTTTTATAAATCTCACATCCAAGACACAAACCTTATGTTGTCTGCATTATTGTTGGTAGACATTTGAATGTTGAGTAATAACTTCCTGTAACATCTTTGGTGATGAAGCACCTCACAAATACATCAGAAACGAACAGAATTAAGGACAAGGTCTTACCACGCTGTCACAGGCTGGAGTGCTCTTGGTATTTGAGGTGTGCTCGGTTCATCGTCTTGATATTCGGGCTCAGACTCTGGCTCAAACATGTATGGTTGAATCACTCCAGCTGACATTTGTCCACACTGGAAGTTCCCTTTGAGTGCTGACAGAAAAAATCTAAAGTTAGTTTACTGACCAAAATTGTTAAATCATAGCATTGGGATATCTAACAGTTTTAGATGACTACGAAGAAAAAGCTCTACAAGAGTAGTGCTAGCACAGCTTCATCTTTAGTCATTGTTTTGAGTCTCATTCAGCTCAAATTGATCAGATACACCACAATTGAGAATGAAACCAACCTGTGTGTTCCTCAGTGTCTTCACACTTGACTCTAAAATCTTCTTCAATTGTCGCCTCGTCCCTCTCCTGTTTAATAAACGGCATCTCCGTTTGTTCCTCAGTAACTTCATGTTTGACTATAAAATCTCCTTCAGCCTCTCTGCTTTCCTCTTTAATAAACGTCATCTCTGTGTGTTCCTCAGTGTCTTTACGCTTGACTCTGAAATCTTCTTCAATGGTCATCTCTTCCTGCTCTTCTTTAATAAACATCTTCTCTGTGTGTTCCTCAGCATCTTCACGTTTGACAGTAAACGCTTCCTCAATCGCCATGTCTTCACTCTCGACTTTAATAAACGCCATCTTTATAACAGTGACACATGGATCTCAGCGAGAGTTTATCTGTGTGATTGAGATGAGAAGAATTAACAGACAGATCTCAAAACTCATCACAATTTTTATACATATTTGTGACCCTGGAGCACAAAACCACTCAAGTAAGTATTTTATTATTAAGTTTTCTAAGGCTTAGTTCACACTGCAGGCTAAAGTGGCCCAAATTAGATTTTTTGCCCAAATGTGACCCATATCTGATTTTCTTATGACAGTCTGAACAACACAAATATGTCCAAATGTGAACTTATGCCCATCCATAATTGTGATTACACATCAATCTTAGTATTTAGGTATTATAATTGCAAGAAATTTTGATAGATGCATGGAACTTAATTTCTAAGAAAAATTACAAAGGCAAAGACAATTCTAAACAATTGGTTACAAAGAGACCTTTCTATTTTTGGTAGAGTACTGTTGTCTAAAGCAGAGTTTCTGTCAAAGGTCATCTGTCCAACAAATGCTTTAGCCTCTTCTTCTAATGTTTCTAAATTAATTTATCGCTCCTTGTATCATTTTATTTGGAAGAATAAGACTCATTTTATGAAGAAAAATGATATAGTTAAATCATATAAACTAGGTGGTTTAAATATAATAGACTTTGAACAGATGAATGACAAGTTGAAGTTAAAATGGTTGCAAGCATTTTTGCACAATTCTGAGAGTTTTTGGTTTAAAATACCAGCATCATTATTTAAACAACTTGGTGGAATGAAATATTGGAATAATAATATTGGTTGGAAAATCATAACATTTAATTTTTTACTTAAATGTGATTTTGATATTTCTAAAGTTGAACACTGAAACGATCTGAACTTCATCAAGTTATTGAATCGATATTGGAAACTAGCACACACCCATGATTTCACACCACATACAGTAACTCCTCAATATGGAATAATAAGTATATTCTCCATAGAAATAAATCACTTTTTTATGAAGATTGGTTTTCTAGAAAGTTTAAAATAAGAAATGTACAAATACGTATATTAGACAAATTTTAAACAATGTCATGTTTCCTTATAGATCTGTAAGAAATAATTTGGACCTTTTCTTTGATAAACAAATGCTTAAACATTAGAACCTTGTACTTAAAATATCCAGTTCATCCTAAAATTAAAGAAATTCACTTTAAAATTTTATTTGATATTTATCCTTCTGGAGATTTCCTCAGGGTTAGACTTAATTTTGAAAAGCTATCATGTAAATTTTGTAATGCATATCCAGATAATACAGAACTTTTTTTTTTTTTTTTTGCGTGCAAATATTCCAGTGTCTTCTGGGAAAAGTCCAGTTCTGGTTAAAGGAAGGTGATGTGAATCTGTCCTTTATAGATATTAAGTAAGGAAACTATGAAGAACGCATTTTTTGATAAATAATCGGCTTTTGTTAGCAAAGTAGTTTATTTAAATCACCCCAATTGTTTATAATATTTAAGAATTATTTAAAATAAAACATAAAAGTTTGTCAAAAACAAAAAACCTGAAATCTTATTAGATTTATTTGATAAATATAAATTATTATATATATATTTTTATGTATCCCCTAAGTACTATTCATAGTTATTAATATAGTTGATACAAAGTGTGAATGTTTGTTTATTTTATTTTGTTAGTTGTTGTTGATTTGCATTGGTTTATTTATGGTGGTTTTGTACTCTAGGTAAGCCCCTCTTAATATGGATGACCTTGAATGTAAGTTTTATGCCATTTTAGTTGGTAAATGTGTAATATTTTTGCTTTATTCAATAAAGTGAAAAAAAATCGCTAAACGCACGCGAAGACATGTAGCTACATGCTGCGTTTGTCGCTCTTTATTTTCTCACAACTATATAAACAAGATCAAAAAGCCAACTTGCACAAACCTCAAAGTTTAGGTCAAATAAAACATTCAAATCTAACACCAATCTTTCTCCTGTCTAAAGCCGATGAGGTACCAAATTTATCAGATAATACACAGATTAATTTAATTCTCCGATTCAGAACAAATGTGAACTAATCCGCGCGGTATATTTGACTCACAAAGAACCGGTTCTTAAGAGTCGTTTGTCCGAGCATTTGAAATGAACAAAACTGCTGCTCTAGACACAGAGCTGAAGGAGACGCATCTTCTCTCATTTGTGGATGTGCTTTACTATAAGACACTATGTTCAGTACTATAAAATAGCATTACATGAAAACATTTTATCCATTTCAAAGTTCTCTATAAGACTGTCTGAACAGTTAGCACTGATTTAAACACTTTGAAAGATTAAAAACAGACCTTTCTGCAGCAGAAACAGACGCAGGAGCGTGGTGCAGCCTTATGACGTCATGTCTCCACGCCAAAATAAAAGTCCCATTCACACAAAACAGACATTTACGTACAGAACTGATTTAAATGATAAGATATTGATTCAAAGAACAAACCACAAATTCAGAAAGCTATTATTAGTAATATTAAAAACACTTACCAAAAATTTAATAAATTGTGAAGTGATTGCAATTATAACAACCCCTTATATACTTCAAAATAGTAATAAGTTCAATATTAAGATGTGGCTGAGGAGAGATCTAGCCTACTAATATAAGGAAAATAAATCAAATCAAGTCTAAACCAGTGTTGCCAACTTAGAAATTTTGTTGCTAGATTTAGCAACTTTTCATACTACCCTAGCAACTTTTTTTTCAAATAGCACCTAGCAACAAATTTAGCACTTTTTAATATTCATTTGGCTACTTTTAGTAATTTTCAGCAGACACATATCACATTCAAGTTAAATTGCTAGCTCAAATTGTTAATTTACTGATATTTGTCAACATGTATAATTGTTGGTAGCAATGTTCCAATAGTGCTTTAATTGTTGTCACTTTCACAGATTACAGAGTAAGTACACAAGCTGTGATTGTTTAAAAGAATGTAACTGTTAGTTATCAGTGTTATATTTAAAAATAAAAAAAATCTTATCAAAAAGTGTTTGTATTACTTTTACAAATAGTCAACTATATTTTTCATACAAATCTCAATGGACATATTTCAAATAATGTTTTTGCTGAGATGGTCAGTCAATTTGAGAAAACATTAATCATTTTATACTACATAAAGATGTATTTTTTTATTATTAGAACTAGACACAACAACAAAAACAACTAAATATACAAGACTATCAAGACATCCAAATAGTACAAAAAAAAAAGAAAAAAAGGGTTTACATTTATCATTACACACATTATTTTACGAATATTTTACGAGTATTTTTACAAGTATTTCTTCCCCAATACAAATACAGACAGCATCTGAATAAAAATAATTATAGAAAACAAGATGGAATCATTTTTCAAAAAGATTCAGTTCTTTAGCATATATTAATGTTTGTTTATTTATTTTACTGTCAATAACCTGAATAGAATCCATGTATAGTTCTACTACATAAAGATGTAGTTATGAGTTGCGATTACGCAATGACATCATCACGCAAAGTAACATGTTATTAAGAACCTATTAACTGTACATCTGGATATAATGTTTTGATATAATATACAACACGGCACCTCAGAGAGTAAAGACATGACAGGCTTACGCTTGTCAGATATTTAATGGGACGTCACTGATATGCAAATTAGTGCGTGATGTCATGTGCCAACATTTAGCTACTTTTCGTTGGAAATAGTTGGCAACACTGGTCTAAACTTTTAAACAAACTATTAGTACATACACCGCAGACAGTTATATTTTCTAATATACACACAAGGTGCATGAAAATAACCCAAGCACCTTTTTTAAATGAAATAAATAGTCATTAAATAAATAAGTTTAAAATATGACTCCGCTGAAATAGAACTTGTGACGCTTGGTGTTTTCTGGAACTTTTTAATTTTTAATAAGAATATGAAATCGATGCACAGGTCTCTCTGTCAAGCTTTAAAAAAGATGTCCTGCTAGGCTTGTTTTCCTTCATGGAATATGTAGAAAATATGAGGATCGACTCAAGCAAGAAATCATTAATAGCAAATGTCTTTCTATCTGTCTGTCCTTGTAAATTAACCTTCTGTGTGTATGTATAAATATAATATTTTATTTATTTATTTTTTCAAGCAGAGTTTGTCTGTTTTCAGGGACCTAGACGAGATTTGAGAAAAGGCAAGGAATGGCATCTGCCCGTTCTCTCCCAGAGACTCCACACTCACCACATTGTTTTCCCAGGGAGTCAGTTTGGGATATTTCATCACCAGTAAGTATACTTGTACTGGAGTCTGTTGTATAAATTCTGGTTTGTGGAAACTTGGTTTCACGAGTTCACACTTCCTCATAAATAAATTTAAGCGTGTTTGGCGGACGCCGAGCCCTACTGGTTTGAACCCTAGCGAGGGCAGAGTTCGGCGTCCGGCTTATGTAATTGAAGCTCTGCTGCTGAAACTACTCATAACCTGCTTTCTTGGACTTGTGATGTCACGAAGAACAAATCCACTGTGACTTTCAGATGGTCCTGAGCCCCACTCTGTGCATTACCCTCATTAGCACTCTTACTCAAAGCCCATTGGAAATTCTTCAGAAAATTGTAGAAGATAAACCTGTGGATGATGAAGACAATGATGCCGTTATGATTGACGACAATACGTCAATCAATACAGGAAATGCAAGAGGGATGTACGAGGGCATCAAGAAGGCAATAGGCCCAATTCCCTCCAAGACTGCCCCCTCAAGTCCAAGATGGGTGAGAAGCAATGGACCGAGCATTACCTTGAGCTGTACGCAACGGTGAACACCATAACAGACACTGCTCTAAGCGCCATCTCAGATCTGCCAGTCATGGAGGAGCTAGACATCCCGCCCACTGTAGCAGAACCTGTGGGAAAGCACCTGGGAGTGATGGAATCCCTCCAGAGGTCCTGAAGAGCGGAAAACCAGCCCTGCTACAGCCAATCCACGACCTCCTCTGCCTCTGCTTGGAACAGGGTTACATCCCCCAGGACATGCAAGACGCCAAAATTATCACCTTGTACAAGAACAAAGGAGTGACTGCAACAATTACCGGGGCATCTCCCTCCTCACTACTGCCAGCAAAGTGTGTGCTCGTGTCGCTCTAGTCAGCCTGCAGGCCCTCGCTTCCCACTTCTACCCATAGTCACAGTGTGGGTTCTGGACTGGCTGATCAACGGTGGACATGATCTTCTCACTATGCCAGCTACAGGAGAAGTGTCAGGAGCAGCAGATGCATCTCTGCATCGCCTTCATTGACCTCACAAAGGTTCTCCTATTTGATGATGTTCAGTGCTTTGCTACAATCTGTATTGTTAAAAGTGCTATATAAATAAAAGTGACTTGACTTGACTGCGCTGGGAGTTGGTTTCAATTGGCTCCTCAGCAAAAACCTAAATAGAGGTTGCACGCCGCCATCTTATATATCCGTATGTCAGGCAAATACCACTGGCTAATTCCCACTGGCTTTTTCTCTAAAGATCAGAGTCGACTGGTCTCCCAGGCGGGATCCCATGACATCAGTTAATGACATAATGTTTCTGTTCCCTCCTTCAAGGAACAAGGGTTACACAAGTAACCGAGACATTACTTCTCACAAATAGTAAATGAGTTAGTAACATCATTATACTCCTAGTCATGCAGTGGTGCAAACGAATATTAATTGTTTGAAAATAGTAATTTATAAAAAATAATTAGCATGATTTGATGTGATAGAAGCTAACCAATCATTAGATTTAATCACCATTGGTAGCATGGTTTATTGTAATGTTTTTTTTCCTCAGCTGGTCAGAACAAAGCGTGGCAGACTTGTTACTTGTTCAGATCACAATATCCGGTGAAAAATTCTTATTTGGCTCCTATATTCCAAGATGTAGACTGGAATCTGTGATTACTAAGTACAAGACTCACTCCTCAGTGACTGACAGCTACACATTCAGCTCAACACATTAGATTCATCCGCACAACCCACACATGAAATATAATTCTGCAAGGAAATGCAATACCAGGTTTTTAAACATAGGTGACGGCAAAGAGGCAAAAATTACAAGCTGCAGCTTTAAATACTGGGTTCAAGTATTTATTCCTACCTACAATAGAAGATCAGAAGGATCCTTAAATTCATCTTAATTGGAAAAAAATAGTCATTTTAACAATGAAGAACACAATTAAAACAGTTGGTAAAAAGCAAAGTAAAGTATACCTTTATACATATACCTTTTTAACAACTGAACAAAATATGAATCTCATAAGTAAAAAAGTACTGTTATCACTTAAATCATGAATGAAAATTATACACAAAAATAAAGCCTTGTGACTTTGTTCTTTGGGGAGAAACTCAATATTTGTGTTGATCTCAATTTTATAGTTGAATCTGCTGATTTTGAAGATGAACCTTATGCACTGTAAAAACTTAATAATGTTTCTTTGTCATGGCACTTGTAATGACTGGACAGATGTATCAAGACGATATTTTATTGCTTGATGCATTATTGTGTCACATTTGGTGAAGATACAGCATCAGACTTGAAAGTGCTGAATCTGAAGATGATCTACTAGCTGTGAAAATTTTTTGTATGACTGCGTAGAGCTGATGAATGATTGAAACGCTTCCCACATGCAGTGCAGTGATAAGGTTTCTCTCCAGTGTGGATCATCACATGTCTTTTAAGGACTCCTGAATCACTGAATATTTTACTGCAGTGTGGACATTTATAAGGTTTCTCTCCAGTGTGGATCACCTCATGTGTTTTCAGATGTCCTGACCGACTGAATCTTTTGTCACAGTGTGAACACTTGTAAGGTTTCTCTCCAGTGTGGATCATCTCATGTCTTTTCAGATGTTCTGATCGACTGAATCTCTTGTCACAGTGTGAACACTTATAAGGTTTCTCTCCAGTGTGGATCATCTCATGCTTTTTGAGAAGTGCATCTTGATTGAATCTCTTGTCACAGTGTGAACACTTATAAGGTTTCACTCCAGTGTGGATCCTCTCATGTCTTTTAAGGATTCCTGAATCAATGAATCTTTTACTGCAATGTGGACATTTGTAAGGTTTCATTCCAGTGTGGATCACCTCATGTGTTTTCAGATGTCCTAACCGACTGAATCTCTTGTCACAGTGTGAACACTTATAAGGTTTCACTCCAGTGTGGATTCTCTCATGTCTTTTCATAAGTGCAGCTTGATTGAATCTCTTGTCACAGTGTGAACACTTGTAAGGTTTCACTCCAGTGTGGATTCTCTCATGTCTTTTAAGATCTCTTGAATCACTGAATCTCTTGTGACAGTGTGAACACTTGTAAGGTTTCTCTCCAGTGTGGATCATCTCATGTCTTTTAAGGACTCCTGAATGACTGAATCCCTTACTGCAGTGTGGACATATATAAGGTTTTTCTCCAGTGTGAATCCTCTCATGTGTTTTCAGATCTGTTGACCAACTGAATCTCTTGTCACAGTGTGAACACTTATAAGGTTTCTCGCCAGTGTGGATCCTCTCATGTGTTTTCAGATCTGTTGACCAACTGAATCTCTTGTCACAGTGTGAACACTTATATGGTTTTTCTCCAGTGTGGATCATCTCATGTCTTTTCAGATGTTCAGACCGACTGAATCTCTTCTCACAGTGTGAACACTTATAGGGTTTTTCTCCAGTGTGGATCTTCTCATGTCTTTTCAGATGTTCTGACCGACTGAATCCCTTCTCACAGTGTGAACACTTATAGGGTTTTTCTCTAGAGTGGATCATCTCATGACGTTTTGTACACCTCGCTGAAGAAAAAGTCTTTCCACACTCAAAGCACATATATTCTCCCACAGCAGTGTGTTTATTCTGACCTTCTTTCAAATTTTTCTCATCTTTTCCTTTACTCGACTCTGAAATAAAATTAAAAAAAATTTAAATGTGAACATAAAAGTGAACCCTGATGTAACAGTGGCGATGCTCTGAAATGTTAGTCTTGACCATTTGCAGCACCTGTGGAAAAAAGTTCAAAGCTTATAAAACAAGCGCCATGCACAAGCAGGAGGGTCTGGCTGTTTTCAGGTGCTGTGTAATATAATTGCGCCTACTTGTAATTTTATCATGGTACGGCAGCAAAATTACTTGATTATTATACCGGAATAAGAGTTTAGCAATTTACCAATTTTTCGTTGGGGTTTAGTACACAATGTAACTACAGACAAGTTTTAAATAGGAAACATATCAAAACTCTTTGGTCATTTTTAAACAAGATGCTTCTGGTCTAATCAGATTCAATGATCTATGCTAAGCTATGTTAAAAGTGCTATCACCTGACCCAGAGAACGGGTCAAAAAATAAAAATTGAGTGCTCCTTTAAGAGTAGAGACTTTATTATGACATTGATTTAAATATTGACAGTGAAATTATTGCAATATAAAAATATATTCAAACACTGGGATTAATCATGAGTAATTTAGGAGGAAAAATGTGATTAGTTCTTTTTTTAAATCGCTTGTCAGAACAATTTTTTTTTACAAAATTAACACATGACATAGATTAACTGTAAAGTGAATAGCTGTGTTTGACTTGATCCATGTGATGTCATGAATCTGGCCAATCATGAAACAGGGAAGTCATGATTATGCATTGTATGGTCATGTGATCTGTTCACACGAGGTGACCCGCTTCATGACAAATTAAAAAACTTACATTACAATCATGAGTTTCTTCAATAATATCATTACTTTATGTAGAACTACATTTTAATAAAGATCAACTGATTAAGTTCAGCTTTGAGAATGAAACCAACCTGTTTGTTCCTCAGTATCTTCATGTTTCAGACTGAATACTTCTTCAATCTTCATG
>JAUCMS010000580.1:0-11204 GCA_032357445.1 Enteromius radiatus | reverse complement strand
CCTCTTAGCCACTCTGATCTCCTTTTCCAGTGTGTATTTGGCCTGTTTGTACAAGGCCCTGTCCCCATTCCTGTGAGTATGACATATTATATGACATAATTTTTCAAAAAAAAAGCTTAGATTCTTAGTAATATATAGATGTTAGGTGCAGGTATTAATAGGTTAACTGACAAGAAAATTGATTAAACCATATCTGAAAAAAACAAATATGAAAATCGATGTCTTATAATTTCTTTGGCAACTGAAGTAATTGAAATAAAGTACGTTTTTTTCACTAAAATTACTGAAAAGTTCAAATTAAAAGCATTTTTTAAAAAGGTAAAAGTAAAAGCAAATAGTTTTATTTCATTAATAAATTAATACATGTTGCAAAGGCATATTAGAAAATTGAAAATAAAATTAAAATGTTAACATTTTGTCATTTAGCAGATGCTTTATCTAAACCCACTTGTATTATTAAATGTATAAATAAAAAATATACTCTGATAGTATATAAATAATACTAAAAGAACACTAATTAGCCCTCTACAGTACTTTAGCAAAAAAAAAAAAAAAAACAACAAAGAAAAAACACTAGTTAACTGTTTTGCATCTAGGTATCAAAATTTGTTTTTATGTGTCCACAGACAGCAGAAGGCCTATATTGCCACTCAGGGCCCTCTAGCGGAGACCACTGAGGACTTCTGGAGGATGTTATGGGAGCACAATTCCACTATTGTCGTGATGCTGACCAAACTCAGAGAGATGGGACGGGTAAGAGCTCCTTCCTCTCTTTAACTCACACCCTGGTGTTTTAAATCCTGGAGATTTACTCATACTTTTCCACATCCTGCAGGAGAAGTGTCATCAGTACTGGCCAGCTGAGCGCTCGGCTCGCTATCAGTACTTTGTGGTGGATCCCATGGCTGAATACAACATGCCCCAGTACATCCTGCGAGAGTTTAAAGTCACAGATGCCAGGGTACGTGCATCCATCACCTGCAGGAATCTGCCAGAGGAGGATTATTTGTGTTTGCTTTTTCATATGAATGTCACTCCGGATGGTACTTGAGGGCACCGCTGGGTTGTGTGAGCAATCTGTTGCTGGCGGCGGATGTTTCACACCAACACGGCGCTCTCACATCCTGCAGCTCGCTTTGGACTTCAGAGCTTTCTGGTGGCTATAAATAGTACCAAGGTTATGAATAAGCTTGTAGCTAAATCGCGTACACACACGGTCATACAGTGAGCATATGGACAGAGGCTCCCTGCTGCGGATGGCATCCAGCTGTTGTGTGCGTATGTGAGAGTGAAACCAGCAGCCTAATAAACCCTTAATTCTTTATTCTCTTTAGGACGGTCAATCTAGAACCATTCGGCAGTTCCAGTTCACTGACTGGCCAGAGCAAGGAGTGCCAAAAACTGGCGAGGGATTCATTGATTTTATTGGCCAAGTTCATAAAACCAAGGAGCAGTTTGGGCAAGATGGACCAATCACTGTGCACTGCAGGTATGCTGATCGTGATTCAAAGTCCGAATGTAAATACGGACAGCAAAATATGACTAGGGGTAATATACAGTCAGCTGATATGCGAACGATTGTTGTTTGGTTTATTGAAGGTTCATTTTGAAATAGTGACCATATTACACTCACTTATTACACTGCTAATTACCAAAGAAACATTTTGCACAATTAGTTCACAACATACTATTACAAAAATGTATTTATTTAATATTGATCCAGCTTACTTTCATACACACATTTTTTTATTAATTTAATATATTTTTAAATGTAATAATTTAATTTAATTGTATGATTTATTTTAATTTAATTTTATAATAAAAATTTCTGTTTTGCAATTTTTGTATTTAAAATGTTTATTATCTTTTAAAGTAATTTTTGTACATTTATTAAATGAATCATGTAAAAATATAATGTGTAAAAATAAATAAATAAATAAACATTGTTTGTTTTAAAATTGTTACATTTATTTTAATTTCATTAAAATGATCACAGCATCCCAAACACATTACATTCAGGACAGCATGTCAGGCAGATCCTTCACCCTAATAGGTGTTAAGTTGACAGATGTTGTTGTTTTTCAGTGCTGGAGTGGGAAGAACAGGTGTTTTCATCACTCTCAGTATTGTCCTGGAGAGGATGAGGTATGAGGGTGTGGTGGATCTGTTTCAGACCGTTAAGACCCTTCGCACACAAAGACCTGCCATGGTGCAGACAGAGGTACTGTCCTACTGGCCAAAAATTGTGATTCCACTTGTCCAGTATTCGGTTAAAGCAGCTGATTTAAACTTCGATGACTTATCCAATAAGTTTTGATTGTTATATATGCATTCAACAATATACATTCATACATGCATGGTGTCCTAAAAAATCATTTTCAGCAGCCTTAGCAGCAGGTTGATAAAGAGCATGAGCTCTGTGTTATTAGCTAAGGAGGCGATTGTTTGTCCCGCTGACACGCGCTGATTTTTCCCCCTACAGGACCAGTACCAGCTGTGCTACAGAGCCGCTTTGGAATACTTGGGGAGCTTTGATCACTATGCAACGTAACCACTCCTGGACCACAGCCCTCTGGTACAACTCTTCAGGAGTGCACCAAGTGTTCCTTCTGAGCCACCGTTCCCCATCCCCATCCTGTACAGAGATCTGGGGGGGTGGGAAAGGCAGGCTATCCAGTGGCTGGTTAACCAATCACAGCAGTACGTTACTGACTGGCATCAAGAGATTGCTTTGAGAAAATATAGACAACTCTCTTTCAAGAAGCACCGTCTAAAAAAAACAAAAACAAAACTATATTCTAGTTTCTCTTTAGCATACGCCAACCCACACAACAGTTGAAGGCTACTGGTAGCACTAATTCTTGTTTCTTTTTGTTTGTTTGTTTCTTTCCTGTTTGGCTTTTTCTTTTCTTGTTTTTGAAAAAACATAAATCATGGTTATCATTTGTAATTATTTTAAAAAATTCAGTACGACAATATTGTTATTATTCTTATTTAGAATATTTGTCTTTTTTTAAATCATCTTTTAACATCTTTTGTCTTAATGGCCTTTTCCGTGGGTCTACCTTTTCCATAATTGGTACTGTTTTATTTTTGATTTTCTTCATAATAGGTTATTTTAGCACAAGAGCATGTATTTTTAACATGTTCCTGATACTAATACCAGAGAATCGCTGTTCTCTAAGCTGCTGATGGTTTGACTTTGTAACATGATTTTACTGTTTCTCTTTTTTTTTGTTCCTTCAATATGTATAATTGGTCTTATTGGGCTAAAATGAGCAGGTTCACTTTTGGAGAAGCCTTTAATGTTCTGTGTCCGTCTCAATGATAAAAGAAAAATTTCCAACTGTGAGACACGTATGCATTTGGGTTAGTGGTACTAAATTAAGAAAAGCCTTTTGTAGGGGAAAATAAATCAACTAATAAAGTGGGCACTGTACAGAACTTAGTAAGGGTTAAATGCAACCTTCACCGTAAGGGACGTTACCGGGAACTGAAAGCAATCCTATCGAAAAGCGCCCGCTTCTCCGTGACAATTGAAGACCTGATATTGAAATGAGACCAATCGCCATTGGCACCTGTACAGTATAAACCACTCCCCCAAGGGAGAGTCAGCTCTGTTTAATCCAACTCTTCTTTTTATACAGAAATATATATATATATATATATATATATACATAAATTTATAATTATGAATAAATATAAATACTATTATAGATACAGTATATAAACAGCTTCTGCTCTATTGTCCATAATTCTCTCAAAACGTTATATCCTGGACTCTTCTTGATATACCAACATAGAGAAAATTACACGAGAGACTGCTGTGTGTGAATCTATTCATGGTACAAAAGTTATATCTACTGTATTATCCACGCACCCCAGGTATTTGGCGGTCTCCTCTGGTGGGGTGAGGCAGCACAAGTCGAAATAAAAACAATTCCTACAGGACGTCATTTCATGCCTGCTTGATTACAACCGGCATGTTAAAGGGAGACCTGGCCATACGTTCAGAATATGTTGGCAAGTTCATTTTTACCTTGTGAATGATTAGTGCTGTAGAGGTTCGATCTGTTGTATACACAGTCTGTTTTCTATTTGTTAATAAGAAAACTGGAATAAAAAATGTTGCAGGAAAAAAACTCGATGTAATAAAGTTCAGTAATTGGTTTTTGTACAAAATATTGTCTTTGTGTGTGTGTGTGTTTCTAGATTGGACTCTGTGTTATTTGTTAGATGTTCGCTGACTTCATCAATCAAACTAATGCTTTCATAAAGCCCTTGAAAAACACTCCCTTAAGATCTCGGATTTGTGGCGTTTTAACTGTAGTTATTCAACAGGGATCGACATGTCCTTTGGCTTACTGTCATACAACAGTTTTTGAAAAGCAAATACTATTCAGACTTCTGAATTCTCTGTGCATTAAAAGGAGTGACTTCACACAGCCATTTAGTAACACTTTACAGTAAGGTTAAGCTAAATGTAATTTTAGATTAACATTATCTTTACTGTTTAATTGATTGCGCAAGTGAATGTGTTCAGTAATGGAGTAAATGAGCATTGTTGGGCAAGCTGCTTTAAAAACTATCCACTTTTTTTCCTGACATAAACATGGGTGCTGCCATTTGTTGATGGGTATAGCTATTTTTAGCTGTACAAAACATTGATATTGAAAATTGGTATGTCTTATGTTATTTTAATGTATTATATCTTAATTATGAACACACTGGTTTGTAGTGCACAGAGTTTTACTGTTTACTGCACATTGTTATTTTCCTTGTTATGTCCTTATAGCGTCTAACAAACTGGAGCCCTCGCCCATAGGCTTACTTCCGCATTCAGGAAAAAGGTGGATAGACAAGCTGCTCTCCTGAAAAAAAAAAATAGTCCTTTTTTGAAGCTACTTAAAGGGACGATATTTAATATTGGCAGTGTGCAGTGTATATGCATTTATGAAATTAATGATTGGAATAATAAGGATTTAGAAAAGAAATGCACATGCTGCTGCTATAATAATGAATGTAAATCTGACTGAAATTTGAAAGATAAGCTGCTTACTCTTCTTTCAGTGTTTTTGTGGGTATTTCAGCAAATGTTTTACATTTAGTTTACCAGCATTAATGTATGTATTTGTATGTTGCTCCTTGCACTACAAAGCTGTTCACAATCATAAGCTGCACAGTCAGTGTTATCTGAAAGCTCTTCCTCATATTCCTCATCAAAATTATAGCATATATTTTGGGATTGTTCTTAGTGGATTGTAGGTTTGTTTTGTTTTTTTCCACTTTCACTAAAGACTGTTTACCCCACAAAGTGGTGTGCTTGAGTTAACCGGTTGAAATATTCTTTCTTGAAACTAATTTGAAAACTTTACATTTGAAAACATTTCACAAACATTTTCATTGTTTTAAATTCAATATTCACTTCACAAAGTTCATTTTGAAAATATTCAGTTTGTTTAATAATTCCAGCAATAATATTCATCAGGCAACTTTCAGTTATTTTCATTTCACTTAAACAAATTTGCTTCCGAAAATTCTGTGGTTCAAATTCGACAGAGCGCACATCTGGGAACTGCAGGAAAAGCAGTAGATTACTGATCCAAGAAGCCATCTGCTGTTAGACGTCTTCACCAGCGGGTGGTGCTAGCGGCTTTGAGTGCGAACATCTTCATCAACAGGTCTTTACAAACGACATGTGCAAACACACAAAGTGTTTGTTGTAAGATATTATTTTAGGGCTGCGCTGTTAATCGAAACACTTTATGCCCCCTTTCTATCTGTGTTTCAGTCCTTCGTAAAAGCGGACTATCGCATGTAAATCGGTAAATTTGTGTAACCTGTGCGCCTAAACTGTCAAATGCCACTCTTACAGTGAAATAAGAGTGAAATAATAAAAAGTTTTTTATTGGTAAATATTCATATTTCATATAACTAACTCTAAATGAATCATTCATTTAAAGTTTTGTACAGTGGCCGAGAGCGCTCAACCATCTGGAACTTCAGAAAACAGGCATAAATAGAAGTTGGATCGATGGATTGGGCTGCGTCTGTAAAAAGTTGGATATCGGTTGGGGAGGCCAGCAGATCGTTATAGAAAAATGAGTGGCCGTTCCATTGTTTTAAGACGGTTATCCATAAGTTCAATTCGTGGATGCAGGGGCAGATGAGCGTAATTTGGTCCTCAAGGGGTAGCTAGGGGTAGTCTCAGTCTCAGACGTCACGCCCACGGAACGTGGGCTAAACGTCTGATGCATATGGTACACTTAACTGGAAACCCTTCAGGAATGTCGAAGTCATCATCTGATTGGTTGAATTTGATCGGATTTCCGGGGGATGCAAGTGTCTCGTTTATTTTCGGTCCGCCGGGAAACAAAGCGCAGATGTGTGATTGTGGAATACAAACTGTTGTGTTTACATGAGTGACAATGAGCATTTATCAAGATCAGCTAAACGTTGGATTCTCAAAAGTATGCAAGGTTCACGGCATAGACTCTTTAAGAGAGTATTCTATTATGGAAGATTAAGCGAAGTACCTAAGATTACTGAGAAGGGGATATCAGCCGCGTTCGCCGGCAAACATGAAACAACAGACGTTGACATTGCAGCTGGCCGATTCAGTATTGTGTTCAGTTCTCCAGAATTATTTGTAGGTGTTAAAAAGTGGAGAGACATGCTTCAATCAAATGTTTACCACGAGCGTCTCGTCTGTATTTTCCATGCTGACTGACTTGTTGCACACCGATCTGTTGTTGTGCGGACATTTCCACGCCCCGAAACGTGACACTGAATGAAACAAACTGTGATTGGTTGTTTGACATGTCGGTCAAACGGCCTTATGGGCGCTATGCATTCCAGACCTTCAGCCGTCGGTCTGAAGGTCTGGCTACACGAGACTAAACTAGTGGTGGCTGAAGTGGAAGGGAAAGCGGGGAAAAAAGAATAGGGAGGAAAATTGAAAGAAGGTATAGCAGGAGGCAGAAAACAAGGAGGACACTGGGCTGAAAAAGCTGATGAGCAGATGATTTTGGCTTAGTCCGGGGGTGGCGAAATGTACTTGGTGTTGAAAGTTCTGGGCTGGATTGAGTGAAGGGGCTGGCCAAGTGGGAGTTTGGAGGATGGATGGGTCTTGATCATATCGAAAAGTGCCAGTAAATCCGCTTTCGTTGATCGCCTCAAGAAGCGAATTCCGGCCAGGGCCTGGTGAAGGGCTGGGATTGTCCACTTCTCTGAAGCATGAACGGATGATCGGGCAGATGTAAATGACGATGCTGGAGAAGCTTGCGGGTGTCTTTGTGGTGGAGGAAGGTGCCGAGGCGAAGGGGCTGGTTGAGACTGGATGGGTCTACGGCCTCTGATTGAGCCTGCGGGCTTGCTTAGATGTTCGGCCGCAATTGGCACTTGCATGGCGGGACAAGGTGGGGCTGTCTCCTCGATTTCTGAGAGGTCGGACACATCAGAGTCCATAACAAAATAACGAAGACGCCAGAGAGAGGAAGTGAGCGGTATTTAAGGCGGAGAAATTAGTTCTGATAGGGCAATTAATAATGAGGAGATTGGTAGCAACTGGCGATCGTTTCTACGTGTTCCTCCTGAAATTCATTATAAAAACTCAAGCAGTGTTGTGGGTTCTCCAGAACCGGGCCACTGTTTCATAAAACAAGTTTAGCAAACAAGCCATTAACAAAGCTTATTTCAGTTATTCTAACTTATTTTCAACCAAATCAACTGACAATAATCAGACTATCTGAAATGAACCTGGCTTATTTGGAAAACATGTTTTATTGAAAAACACTGCAGTTAGCAAACACGTTTGGTTCAAAATAGAACTAATGTAGTGAATGTAATGATAGTAGTAATGGCAACCCAGCGTAATGATTGTATATGTTTGCGCATGTGCAGTAATGGAACAGGTGTGTTGTAGAGTGTGCGTGATGGCAGCACGACACACAGATGTAACCGCTAATAAATGATCCTACGTTGCCTTTCAACAGAATAGTTGTTTTATTTATGAGACCCACACGATCAGAACAGTGAAAACCCAGTCAAGTGATTTACATCCAGATTTGAGTAAAATGATTCATTTCAAGCATGTATTTGGCTCAAAAGACCCAACCACTACATAAGCATATATCTGTCTTGGTATAAAAGTTGAAGTTGTTATGGATGGTGTTAATGGTTTTTATGATGATTTTAATCAAGATAAAGTTGATTACTGTGACATACAGGAGTCGTTCATTTGGCATGTGCCTGTGGGTTATTATTGATGTGCAAGCAAATTGTGTAAGAGAATGGATCCATATGCAGTCAATCCAAAGCTGTTGGTTCAGTAGTCTTGGGTGTCTCCCTGTGGTCCTGTTTGGTGCCACAGCTTCATTTGGGTGTATTTATATTAAATATGTTTTTGGTGTTGCACATACAAGTAGGTTTTTTTGTTTGTTTGTTTTGTTTTTTACACCATTGAGGCATTACCAGGAGGCATCATTGTTTATATTGCATCAAAAATTGGAAAACCCATGAAATAGATCAAGTTATGTAAACACATAAATAAATAGTGCATAGATTAGAAAACAGGAGAAAAAAATATTGACTTAGTTACTGTTTACATTAAAGTCTCTATGAGTAAATTATTTATTCACATAACTATCAAAACATGCAATGCTGTATTAGACAAAGGCAAAGTGAGGCACATCCACATGTAGATATGGTTTGTTAAATAAAGTAAAACAAATATTTATACACAAGGAAACAGAGCTGAAGCAAACAAGGAAACCAAGGGAAGAGCATCTACAGAGATACACGCTTGAGGCTAACTTGAGCCGTTAACTTGAGGCTTGTGACTGTCCCACTAACTGCTAATTAAATAATATTGTCAAGATAGGAAAAGTGTGAAAGGCATTGTCAGAAGAGTCCATCTGCCATCAGTAGTTCAACCGTAACGTTATGATGTGACGAGAACAAACAGAAATAAAGACTTTAATCCACAAATTTGGCTTCATTGCGCCATTTTGGAAAATATTGCTGCATGCAAAAAGCGTAAACTGTTGCTTTGCCAGTAGTGCCAGAGGAAGCACTTTCTTACTCTCCCTCGATGCCAGAGGAACTCTTGATTATGAGGGAACCAGAGCACTATCTCAGTCTGTCCTCCAGCAATGCTTTCATCTGAAATCACTCTCCCTAATTCCTGTCTTTCTCTAGTTCATCCACTGTTAATCATAATGAACCTTTCATTCAGTCATCAAAACAATACAAAACTGTAAGACATCATAAAGAGTGAATTCACGCACACAAAAAGAATAGATACTGAGAGATTTTTCTGAGGAAATTTCTATCTCTGTGACAGTACCCCTCCTCCTGATTTATCTATTCTTTTTTTATTTATCTGTGTACGCTTGATGAAAATTAACCAACCAAACAGAATCCTCCTTTTAGTATTGGAGGTGGATCCATACTTTTTACAGCCAATAGATAAGAACCTAGGGTTACACTTAAATTCTCATGAGAGAGAGAGATCATATGGAACTAGTACAACAAGACCACTTGCCCAATGGGTGACACCATAAAGTTTGACGTTGCTAACTCTTCCACTCTGAATCTTCAGTATCACTGTAGTTTAACTTGAACAGAGGCTTTATTCTTTTTGGGTGATGGTACATCTGTTCTGTTTCTACTTCAGAACCAGATTGACTGTCTCCCCTGTCTTACTCATGGATCTCTGCCAGTTCAGGGGCAGGTTGGCAAATGTCTTCTAGTCTATCCAATTCCTTTTTTACATCAATGTCCAAGGAGATATCAATGATTTCCCTTTGGAAGTTACTTCCTTTACTTCTTACGGTTTTCTTATCTTTTTGTTCACAGATTGGGCTCAGGTTACAGGTGGTCTTTGGATTCCTCTCATCTCATCAAGCCCCAACAGTCATCATTATTCCTAATGAGCAACAGGTGTTCCCGATGTAAGGTCCTAATTCATCCCCTGCTGTTCTCAGACTGTTTAACTACATTGTATGGCATAAACTTGTCTATATTAGCCAGTTTTCTGATGACTAGCCTACTCTGTCTCTTTAATTCAAGGTCTTTCACCCTTTAATAACTCGTTTCTTGGATGTTTTTACAATTCAGTTTCAAAAGCTAATAGGCATGGTTTCTGTTAAGGGATTTTTGGTGGTGCATGACCCATTTCTACATTATTAAGCCCCTTTTCAGACACTAAGACAGTCTTCTAAGGTGGCCAGACGTGCCACTTACCGGGGACACATTCTACCCAGGATTTTTTTTAAATTGCCTAAAATAACCAGGTTTTGGCTGCTTGCTCTGCATAGATTGATCGTTGTATGACATTTAAGTGCCATGAGAGCAATAGTGAGCAGAGCAGAAGGCTCTTTATACCTTTGAATTGCTATCGCAGTACTTTGATTATTATTTTAGGCAATTGCTAGTTAGAACATCTGCCCGAGAAGTGACACGTCTGGTCATCTTAGGGTGCTTTTACACTTTTAGATTGATTGCTTTGTTCTGAAACAGGGATTTAAATTGTTGCTTTTTATTCTTGGTGCAGTTCGCTTTCACAAGACAAAGTTTATAAATAGACCAAATTAGTTTATTCACTATAATTGCTATTGGAATTATAAACCGTGCAAAATCTTTATTTGTTTATTCAAATATGTGTTGGCCAAATACGGGATGCGTCATTTTACAAAGGAGTCAGTGTGGGGCAGAGTTCAGTAAGGAGACAGCTCTGGGGAAAAAGCTGTTCCTCAATCTTCTAGTTCTTGTCTGGGGTAATCTGAAGTGTCTGCCCGAAGGCAGGAGAGAAAACAGTCCTTAAGAATACTGCGTGCTCAACGCAGACAGTGCAAAACAGCGCTGGGCAGTTTTCACCAGCCGCTGCAGTGCCTTACGCTCAGCAGCAGATCAGCTCCCATAACACACTGTGACACAGTTATTTAGGATGTTTTCTATTGTACAGCGATAGAAGTTCACCAGGATGGATGAGGACAGCCGGTTCTTCTTAAGTGTTTTCAAGAAGAAGAGGCACTGGTGAGCCTTCTTGATCAGGCTGGAGGTGTTGGTGGTCCAGGTTAGGTCCTCCGAGATGTGGCTCTCCAGGAATTTGAAGGATGAAACAGACTCAACAGCCATCCCGTTGATGTGAATGGGATCATGTGAGCCTCTTCTCTCCTTCCTGAAGTCCACAATGAGCTCCT
>JAUCMS010000579.1:0-11204 GCA_032357445.1 Enteromius radiatus | reverse complement strand
ATGGACCTGTAAAACCGTTTCTGGGCATTTTTCCCCCTTACCTAAGCTACACACCTTCTATGTACATATCAGACAACAATTTGAAATATTCTCTCAATGCCTTCTATGGCACCTTTAAGGTGACTTTTTTTTAAAAAATCACTAGCTAAACTGTGTAGCCTAATTGATTTGCCACCCACCAAATAAAGTTTAAAGCATTCAAAGAGTAAATTATTCGTTTAATTCAACCTGGCCTCATAAAAATATGTACCTCTGTGCACATTTTATTGCATCTTTTGCCATAGTTTCAAAGAGACATGTCTACTGAGTGGCAAACAGTCTAGAAAACCCACAGATATGAAGCTGGATATGTGTAATGCTAACATTCAAAAGCATCAAATATCCCAGAATTTTAATATTGTTTAGAATAACATGATGTTCTTCAAGTAATTGTGCGAATATTACACTTTATTAATCGAAACTGTGTAAAAGGTTCCAGAGTTTTACGTGTTCATTTATTTTGGAAACCACAGTGATATGTACTTATTGGTACATATTTCGTGTCTAGCTAAAATTTGCACCAGGTAGGTTTAATTTAATGGATTATAAAAAAATAACAAACTATTTAGATGATGTAAAATCAAACCAAATGCCATATTCATGCCAGAGACAAGCAAATATGTACAATTTCTTTTCAGACATGAGGGAAAGCAAAAGATAGTAGCATGAACACTCTTCACGAGTTCTCGCTTTACAGCAAATTTCAGGGATACAGGTGGACCACTTTCAGAGAAATCCTCGTCCGTCTTCATCTACTTAATATTCTGACCATGAAAGTGTTTAACCCCCCAAAAGATATCAGATAACTTTTTTCTTCCTCTCCACAGATGATATTAAGTGCCTGCCATTATCTCAGTAGGTCTGTATCATATTAGAATCTGCAATCGGGTCAGAAAGTATACAGGGCTCTTGTCTCGCCCACTGCTGCAGAATTACTTTCTGCCACACAATGCCGGCTGAATGGGTGGAAGCTTTGTCATTTAAACTGCATAAAGAGGCCAGAAATTGATTTTTATTGTAGATCTTCATATCTAATAAAGCTCAGAGGATCTCTTTTCTTCAGTGTCTGAATGGCCACTGAATGCTTTCAATCTACTTCTGTGTTTCATGCATAAAAGTGGAGGCCTGGACGAATTAGAGAGGGAGGGGGGGCCGCAACGCCAGTGAAAAGCGACCCCCCCACCACCACCTCTGGCTGCTTTCTTTCTCAGAGGGAGGCAGATCTGGGGAGGAGGGAGAAGGTGAAGTAGATGGGGGTAATTGAAAAAGGAACTGATTTTTCCTTCTTCTTTTTCAGAAGAATGTGTTCTTTTCAATGAGAAAAAAACAGAACCAGAGCTGGATTTGGCAAAATTAAAAGAGGGCCCGTGGAGAAGTCCAGCATGAATGTGAAAAGAATAAAAAGCTTCTTCATATTTTTCATTTCAGTCAAAGGCAGCTCACCTGGTTCACTGCCCAGGTTTTCGCAAGAAAGTGTGTCTCGAACCCTGAGGCGGCTTCAATGAGCCATTTAGAATTTTATTTTCCTTCAACATTTCTGCCTGTGCGATCATCCTTTGCGGCTAAACGCTTTACCTTGCTTACAGAGCTCCTTGCAGAATTTTACTCATTTCCCCTCATTGCGCGTAATCCTAAACATGTAAACAAAATTTGTTTTCATGCGACTGAATATGATTAATTATCTCGGAGTAATCCAGCTCCACTCGCAAAGACTTTTCAGAGGAGATTACAATTTCCAAACTGACAACCATGATAGTTGGGAGCGTTCTGTACGTCTTAGATTAAAGGTCACAGAGAGAGAGCGAGCACAACTCAGGAAACATTAAGTTAGGTTAGGGCAGATGCAATCGTAGCCACTTCACACGCAAAAGGAAGCCTCGAATGAGAAAAAGAAAATGAACATGGATATCTGCATATTTGCCACCAAAACATATGGCTGTGCCTAATGCCATTTAACACTTGGGGCTGGGTTTAATCAAACTTCTGCAATTAAAAACACAAATTAGATGCAAACAGCTGAAAGTTGGGTTATGATACACAGAGGGATGGCAGACTTAGATAGAGCGAAAGCTATACACTCCCCAGTAATCCTGACAAAGACATCTCACTACATGCTCTGCGTATTAACATCAACACACAAACACACACACCGTGTTTGGCATCTATATTATAACATCCAGTATGAATAAAACAAAATATTGACATATGCATGATGGAAACATATAGGAATAGTCTTATTTCCATGCCTCAGTCAAAAGCAAATGTAATGCATTTCAGAGTCCTAAAATCAATGATGTTAAAACATTTTTTTTTTAAATCTATAATTACTGATAGAGCTGTTTACATCAACATCCATGCAAAGTAAAAATAAAAAAAAGATAAAGTTTTCAAGTAATGGCTATTACCGTCCTTTGAACATTGCACTTTGAGTATTATATATAGTAATTTGACTGTAAGAATCAGTAAAGGTGATAGTTTGGACTCTACTGACCATAATAACTTTAGGAGGGACACAAGTGTTCATCACCTACTGCTGCACAGACTGCTCATTCAATGAAGATCATCTCACTCAGTCACACCACAAAGTCATTTTCCATATATGACGTGTTTGTGATCCTGATCCTGACAATAACACCAGCCTCTAATATACTGAGTAACCTTGTAATACTCACTGGAGCGGAATGTGAAAAGACTTTACGGATATTTGACAAGCTGTTATGGTATATTCTCTTGGCAGTTTGTATCCAATGTCATGTCACAGTTCAGTTTCCAACCATTTGTACTTGTACTGTACTTTACATTAAAGCAAAAAAAGGCCATAAACCAAAATAAAAGTTTTTGTTTATATAATATACTGTATGTGTGTGTACTATTTATGTTTATTATGTATATATAAACACACACACATGCATGTATGTTTTATGTATGTGCCTTTATATTTGCATGCATAGTCAGTATACACACATGTATTATGTAAGCAAAAACTATTAATTCATTGCGATTAATTATTTGACAGCACTAGAACAGAAATTAAATGTTGTAATAACATATTTATATGTAGTTATACAAAAGAACATAGTAATAGCACAGAAAACAAAAACATCACAATTATTTTATAATCAGGAACTGAAGGGAGTTACCATTAGATGTTCTAACAGCACTTTTTTACAATAATGGGTGGCCATTATTATTAATAATAATGGGAAAAATCGAAAGATTATTACATTATAGAAACAACCTGAACATATGTCACATTTGATTAAAAACCTGACAAGATGTGTAAAATTTAACATGTAACAAATGCACAACTAATGGTAGTAAACACCGAATAATGGTAAAAAATTGGTTAAGGGACCCATCCCAGTGAGTGTCACAATTTTCTCACATGAGATTCCTATGGAAGTAGGATGCAGGATAATAGTAAATGTAGGAAAACATACCATGCACAAACCTTGAATGATGTAAATTATAAATATAAGTTACTACAAAGCCAGAAATTTCATAAGAAATATTTCACATCCAATGTGTCAGCTGACCGTCTAAAATAAAGAGTTAGCAACAAAAGATTTATGCATTGGTGCACCAGCCTCAAGTTAGACGCTCACGGTTATAGCCAGCATTTATGTGTCACATTCAAATATGAGATGTCACAAAGTTCATTTTTCTTTCTCCACTTGCCGAGCGCTGAAGGACAATAGCGTCTGCTGACTCCTCGGCTCTAAAAGAGCCATGTAAATCACACCATTCACAACACAGCTGCAGCTGGCCCAGGCCAAGGTGAGCCTGCGTAGACACACCGTGGGCCCGAGACAGGTCTCCCCCTCTACGTTACCGAGGATAGAGAGGGAGAAGAGGGAGGTAGAGAAAGGGAGGAGGCTTTGAGAGGATTCTTTATGCAGCTCTGTGTATTTCTTTCATGTTGTCCAGCCGGTAACTGAGTTGGCTTGCCGGAGGTGATGGCTAATTCACACCCTCAGATCAGGAGCATGAAATGAGAGAGGAGAGCAGAAGGGGAAAGCCCTGGGGTTAATGATAGCTCTCCCTGCGCATATATCCAACACCATTTCATATAAATCTGCCCAAATGGTTTCATTTGAGATGATCCCTGGCATCTCCTGAGCGCACACACATGCACATAATCTCATGTGACATAGCATATGCACTCTCATAACCATGTACTGTACGCCAAACACACACTAAAGGATGATGAGTTAATAAATAAGCAATTTATATATGATTCTGATCATTTTGTATTATTTTGATGAACCACACATCCGTTTGGCTATGATGGAGATATTCTGGAGTCACGCGATCAACAAAATGAACAAACGGTTAAACTGTATTACATTGCTAACTAAAAAAAAAGCACAACATTAACTTCACAAATCTTTGACTTCTCAGTTGAACAAGCTTGTGGATAAAGAATCTGTGCCCGCTTTCTCCACCAAAAAACCCTCTTTAAAGTTATTTCAAATTTTCCAGCAAGGCTTTGAGAAATCTGTTTGTTTGAGGGCAGCATTAGATGTGACCAGCGTTTTATTGTGACATAAAACCGCATTTCTTCCTCGGCAGATTAAAAATAAAATCGGTTAATAAGAAAAGCTGTCAGCGGTAGAAAACGGCTGACATAATCCGTTTATCCTCCAAGCAATAAAGATATTGGTCCTTGGGAGTCTATCTTCCCTCTTATGTTATTTCGCCCAAAACATTATCTTCTATGCATTCAGATGGATTAAGAAGTCATATGGTAGATAGAAGGAAAATGACAGATACAATAAAATATAATATCCTTTCAGTTCTCCTCACATCCTCTCACAGAAGGCTACACGTATGTGCACACACATAGGCGAAAAAGGGAAGGAGAGATAGAGAACGAAGGAGAGAAAAGTAAACAGAGATGGAACACGAGCCGAAGAAAAGAGCAGCCGGGGCAGGCAGCAGTGTTTTGAAATGCTGATATGATGAGAAAGCGATTGGACTGGCTTCTAGAGGTCACAGCATCCCTCTCCTGTTACTCCCCTCCGTACCTGTTTTCAAATGGTCACAATTCTACTTCCTGCGGGCCTGCCAGCACCCTGCTTCCTGCTAAATAGGCAACGCTGCAGTATACAAGGATGACAAAAAAAACTTACTGTGTGATGCTTTTCACAACACTGTTACACAGCAGATAAAAGTAATGTGGCTGCATTTTAACTGAAAAGACAGACAAACAAATGACTAAATAAATAATTTAAGCTATATTAGCTAGTTAGCATGGCCCCTGCTGGAAGATGTTGTAATTACACCGCCTGAACACATTTATCTCCACTGACTGGCGATTAAGATTAGTGTAAAAATCAAAAAAATGTAATCTATTTTTTGGTCCCCTGCTGGATGATGTCATAATTACACCTTCTAAACACTAAATGCATCACTGGCATTTAAAATTAGTGCAAACATCTTTTTATTTTTTTATTGCATATTATTATAACATATTGATTTCTACTTTTTTCTGCTAAAATATTATATATATATATATATATATACATATACAGTGATAAGTCACATGACTGCAGGTTTCACCAGCCGAGCAACTGCCATTAAGATTATAGCAGATAGTTACTAATAGATAGTTCTCCCTAAGGATTATAAAAGCTCCCGGGTCAAAACAAACAAATTAATTAATTTACATTAATGCATGAGTACACATTATCTCCCACCCCTGACAATGATAAATACGTTGATATGTATTCTTTACCACTTCTGTATCTCTGTGGCTCCACTTGAATCTGATGAGCATTTAATATGTTTGCTTAATGGCGATAATAGTCCATTTCTCAAAGAGGTCTTGTCCACTCTGGTTTTTGAGGGTTTGAATAGATTGAGGATGGGGGTGAGGGGAGTCTGTGAACTGAGTCTGTTATGTTTAATCAGGCCGGTTTGGCTGGTAATGAATTTTGATTACGCCTGTTAACGGCAGCAGAGTGTAAAGTCGGGAGATGGGGGGAGGTCAGGAAAGAGAGGGGGTGAAATATTAATATCTTCTAAAATGATGCATGAATCCCTTGTGTGTAATTTCCTTCACTCGCCTTGTCCGCTATTAAACAGTTAGCACTTCATCATTAGAGAGGGAACTTTTTGCTTTTCCATTCATCTCTCTGTAATGGCCACTCGTTGATTAATGCAGATCTTGATTCATTAGTTTATCATCGCTGTGGTTTTAAGTGATCATTGCATATCCATCTTGTGGCAACAGGAAGTGTGTGCGAGCAGAGCGGAGTGCTTAGACCGCATAGGTTCCCCACAGGGCCTGCCGCACCGACCCGTGAATTTAAGGGAGTGTTTTTGCAGAGGGTGGGGAGGAGTAATAACTCACATTGTCTCCAGCCTGTCCCCCTGCACTCAATGAGAGGCGATTGTCTCCTCGTGTCTGCACACACCCACCTATTAAAATGCCATCACTTTCATTTATAAAAAGCAAAAAGAGCTGAAAATGCACAAAACATTATTTGATTAAGAGTGGTTGCCTGCGGAGGATCTTATTAAATGCTAAAGAGCTCACAGAGAGTAAATGGATATAAAGTCCAAATAGCAAGCAACTTTTTTTCTTTTAATTTGTTTAAAAGGCCAGTGTAAAAGGTCACTTTGAGGACTGGACAGATGTGTAAAAATACACAGACTGATAAAGCTATTATTGGCAATGGTAACAAGGGAAAATGAGAAAAACCCTTGTAGTAACCCCTTAAAAATACAATACGTATAACCTATTAACTTGTTGTATATACTAACAGCAGAGGGAAATGTATCAGTGTATTTAAAGTCAGTTAGCACACTATGATATAAAACTCTTTTTGTGTTTATTAAATATTATTGTTATTTCAAGTATTGTCAAACAATTAATTGTGATTAAATACATGCAAAATAAAGATGTTTGTTTACATAATATATGTATATGTACAGTGTATATGTATATATATATATATATAAATACACAGACATACAGTATATATTTTATAAACATGCATTTGTTTGTGTCTACATAATAAATACACAGCATGCATATTATATATATAAACAAAAACATTTATTTTGAATGCATTAATCACAAATAATAACTTGACAGCAGTCACAGCACTAGTTATATTCTGTGCTTAAATAAGAATACTTACAAAAACCAAGTCAAAATGTTATAATATAAAATAATATAAAAGTAAAACGAATTACACAAACAATATTAACAATAAAAATATTAATAATTAGTTTTACCTTTTTAGAGTGAAGTTGTTTGTCAACTGTACAAATAATAGTCACAAAAGTATAGCTTTATTATAGAAGAATTGAGTGGTTAAAAAAAAAGCAACTCACCTACAGTTTTCGTTTCGGATTAGACAGAAAGTGATGATGTCAGAGTAGGTCCATTTTCATTCAGGCTTTTTTGAGGACAGCTTTTAACATTATGGTGTTGAATCAACCAATTACAGCAACATGGAGGCAGCACCTCCTCTCAAGTTAGCTTTTGCCTGCATCTCGTTTTTAACACCACTCATGTTCACAAGACCTCAATAACAGTTCAATCACTTCAATCAGTTCAAGGGAGTTGAGAGAGACAAGGCCTTCCTCCAAAACATTATCCAATCTTCTGTTACCGCAGGGACAATGTTACCTGCAAACAAGTGATGTTTGTATTATTTTTACTTTGGCGCGATCATCGTTAATATAGCTACATTTTGATTTATTTGTGTACTGTCAAATATTTTCCAAAACCTGAGAATTCAGAGGAGAACTGTGCAAAAAGACAAACATTTCCCCCTACCAAAACAATGTACAGGAGGAAAAAAAACACTTATTCTATTTTCCCAGGCACAAAAAAAGCTTGTTCAGGCCTGATACTATTGATCTACAGACAGACTAAACATATTTAAGAAGTAGTTTACATTTCCTACTAATATGACAAAGTTGAACTAAGAATCTTGACTAAAACAGTCATTCAGCCTCGTATAAAAGAAACTGAGAAATGACTTTAACAAGATCAGTGAATTCAATTGTGGGTTCGTGATTAAAAAAATTAATTTCTCTCATGCAGAACAAAGGAGTAACTTCCGCTAAATTCAAAAGAGAAAAGATCAACCTCCAACCGTAGACCCACTTAAATTAATTGGCTGATGATGTCTGCAAAGAATTAGTTCAGAGTTTCATAATTGTCCATTAATTTTTCAAGCCAGACTGAACTCATGACTCCAGAGAGAGAAATCTAAAGGTGCCCCCGGCGTCTAAAACCCATGGGAAAAAAAACAGATCTATAAGTTCACACCGTAATCACACTTAACATCAGACCCCAGGTCTTTTGTCTTGCCCAAAGCTATGAAGTTCTTTGCTTTGAGCTCTCTTTCTTCTTCCTAGCAGTTTCTGACTCTCTCTACCAACTACTCAGCTCAGTAAAAGTGCTGACATGACTCACATGTTCTATCAACAGCTTGAAAAAAAATTACAATGAGGCATCAAATTAATAGTTTTCCCATTCATGAGAACTTCTTATGATCTGCATTTTAAATCAATCAATCAATCAATCAATCAATCAACTAACCATTTTTTGGTCATTGTTCTTATTCACAAATATGCATAACATTATAATCTCTATTCTTTTGGTTTTGATTTATGCTTGCATGCATGTTTACTTATTTATTAATTTCCCCTTTTCTAATAACAAAATCCCACTGTGCATATAAAACCTGTAGTATTTAAATAAAATAAATAAATAAATATATTAGACTTTTATATTTGTACTTTTATTGTGATTTTAGTTACTTTTTCCAATCATATGTTATTAACTTAATTTTAAATCAATCAATAAACAAACAAACAAACCCTTTTTGGTCATTGTTTTTGTACATGATATGTATTTATTACACGGTGTCGTGGAATACTCGATTCTGATTGGTCAGTCGCCACATTCCAAGGTTTGTGTAAGGATACAGCTAGCAGGTTGTGGCAGTATAACAACCGGTAAAACTAATAACACAGGCTTATCCGGGTACTACATTAGTAATTATATCACTCAGCTCTCGCTGACAGTTTGGCGCCATCCTGTGGCTTAAAATGCTTAACCACGAGTTAAAATGGAGGACTTAATTTCAACATGTACAGAAAAAGCAAAATCAGTGGATACCAGCAGTGGATACAAGATGACTCGACTGACTACTCGGTTACATTTTTTTACATTATTGTATTATATAATTTATTTATTGTGTTATTGTTTACTTCTGGGGCAAGAAGCCTTGTAATAAGCAGGATAATGTACAGCTAGCAGGTTGTTATCGCAGAATGAAGATCTTCAGTCCTGTACAACAGCCCTCCGTGAATAAAGCCCTTCAGTCTTATACAATACATTATTCCTTAAGTGTGTGTATATATTAATATTATTGTCTCTGATCTATTGGTTTTGTTTTATGTTTGTTTATTCATTTTCCCTTTTTCTCATAACAAAATCCCATTGTGCATATAAAACCTGTTTTTTAATCAGTTATTTAATAAACAAACCAACCAGTCAATAAACCGATTCTCAAAGATGTTTTCCACTCTTTTACGATTTCAGTATTTCTGGGATCAAAATGAAAATATTGTAATTTCAACCATTATCATTTATGAAAAGTGTGTGTCTACCTTTTATATCAAGTCTCAGAGGCTCTAAATATATGTCGTCTCTGGAATCCCACACGCCAAAAATAGTAAGGGTAAATTACTTTAAACTGCAGCCAAAAACAGGTTTTGTTAACCTCCAAACCTGGACCATCTTGACTTCCACATTTATCTTGCCTTTGTCCTGTTTACTTAACAGAACAGCTTGTAAAAGGCTGCGGGCACCGCTGGGATTAGGAGGTGCGTCTTGTGGAGGCGGCCTGCGGAACAGAAGTTGACACACAAGTGACGCCAACACAAAGCGGCCATGACACCCGGAGAGTCAGGTACGTCTCAACATCCTCCTCCACTGGCTGAGTGGCGGTTCCAGACGAGAACACGTGCAGCCAACTGGGGCTTAATGGAAAAATTCAAATAGCGTCCATCTTTTGCGTACGCAGCCATAACGGTGTCAACTCAGTCCCGCTATTACAGACAGGATCCGATAACAGAGTCCTGGACACGGGTAAAAAAAAAAAAAAAAATCCTCTGATGTGGATTTGCAGTGACCTGAAGTGCAGGGTATATCAGTCGAAGCTCAAGCGGACATGAACTTACGGCTCCAGCAAACCTAATGAGCGCTCTAGTCCCACTTAACACCAAGTGTGACCAGATAGACTCCCCTAATATTCTCACTGCGAGTCTGGTGTCCATCCCATAATACTGTCATTTCATTTTCGTAATCCTAGCTATTAATATGATATGTAAGGGGGATGCTTGCAAGGTTACAAGTGTAAAAGAGCGCAGTCAGGGATCTTTGGCCAAATACGTTAGCTGGGTTATGATAATGAAGGATGGACTCATATTTTCCTCGTATGGCTGACAAAATCCTCCATTTCATACACGGCCGTTTTTCCCCTCTATTAAAAAGCAATACAATTCAGAAATTGTTCCGAGATTATATGTCATATATTTAGGTTTACAGAACACTAAAGCAGCATAAATTGCATATCAATGATGCAAGGCAGTTCATTTTTCTCAGTATCATTACCTCTGAAGATTATCGAGCTCAAAAGTCTTTTGAACGGCTTCTTTTAAAACCAATGTAACGTTTATAAAATGATGTAGCTCGCTGCCAGAGCTGTCACCCGCTATCTGTTGGATGTCTTTACAAACAAATTTATTCTAAAGATATGATGAAAGATCAAGCTATAAACCTCAAAAGGAATCTAATTTAATCTTTTCTTTTCATTTTAAAAATCTGCGATTCATTTCGCTGCTTGACAGAAGAATAAATAAAGCGTTGCCCACCCTCTCTTCATGGCCGTGCCGCAGAAAAACCCCCCAAACAGAAGGAAGACCCCTTTCAGTCACTCTTTTGCTTTCTTTTTCTCTCCCTCCATCTCTCCCCTCTTCTTCAGCTCTCCTCTAATGCACCCTAATCCAAGCTGAAGACAGACGTACGCGCTGTGTGTGTGTATGTGTGTGTGCGAGTGCTTTTTCTGCCTCAGTTCATTATTTTTCTTTCTTGTCACTTAGTGTGATAGGTTGGACAGAGGCGCACAGATGAG
>JAUCMS010000578.1:0-11204 GCA_032357445.1 Enteromius radiatus | reverse complement strand
GAGACAGGCAGAGGGTCGAGGTATCAGGCAGAGTTCGTAAACGAAGGTCCAGGCGAAGATCAGGGTCACAGGCAAGAATCGGCGTCGAGATAAACAATCCAAAAAGGTAACACGAACTGGGAACGGGAACACGAATGAACACTCAGGGCAAGGGTTGACGGCAATGCACATAAACATGAAAACAATGATCCGTAACAAGACAGCCAAACATGCTGGTATATATACAGGAAGTCCTAACAAGCAACAGCTGTGAGGGAGAGGTGCATTCTGGGAAATGGAGTCCAAAATAGAGAACATACACAAAACACAGAGTCGAAAGATAGCTGGGGCTGCCATCCACAGTCTTTAGCTGGCAGCTCCAGCTGGGCGTAACATTGGCATGTTTGAATAATAACATTTCAGTACATGGACATAACACACTGTGTCTCGAACACCATCATTTCCTACTTCTTATATAAATAAAGTGTTTGCAAAAGACGACAGAAAAAAGGTCAAATTCCAACACAACACAGACTGTTTCGTAACGGTCTAGAGGTAATATTTATGCTCACCACATTTGCATATACCCGTGCTACTGAAATGAGCACCGTTGAGAAACATCAGAGCAGACCTCCTCATTACTATTCATTCCAAAGTTTCATTCTAGGGTCAAATTCTAGGGTTGTAAATGGACCTGTAAAACCGTTTTGCATTTTTTCCCCTTACCTAAGCTACATACCTTCTATGTACATATCAAACAACACTTTAAAAAATTCTCTCAATGCTTTCTATGGCACCTTTAACGACTCCAAACTTTAGAGCAATACTGTAGTTTATACACTGCCTGGCCAAAAAAAAAGATGTCACCAAAAAAAAAGGTCACACACTCTAATATTTAATTGGATCGCCTTTAGCTTTGATTACGGAATACATTTGCTGTGGCCTTGTTTCAATAAGCTTCTGCAATGTCACCAGATTTATTTTCATCCAGTGTTGGATTGATGAAGCCTTCTCGAGCACATCCCATAGATTCTCAATGGGGTTAAGGTCTGGACTCTGTGGTGGCCAATCCATGTGTGAAAATGATGTCTCATGCTCCCAGAACCGCTCTTTCACATTTTGAGCCCGATTAATCCTGACATTGTTACAGTATCTTGGAATATGCCCGTGCCATCAGGGAAGAAAAACCCATTAATGGAATAACCTGGTCATTCAGTACAGTCAGGTACTCAGCTGACCTCACAGGCTTGTACAGTAGGCACTAGGCATGATGGGTGCATCACTTCATCTGCGTCTCTTCTTACCCTGATGCGCCCATCACTCTAGAACAGGGTAAATCTGAACTCATCAGACCACATGACCTTCTTCCATTGCTCCAGAGTCCAATCTTTATGCTCCCTAGCAAATTGAAGCCTTTTTCTGGTTTGCCTCACTGATTAGTGGTTTTCTTACAGCTACACAGTTGTTCAGTCCCAATCCCTTGAGTTCCCTTCGCATTGTGCATGTGGAAATGCTCTTACTTTCACTATTAAACATAGCCCTGAGTTCTACTGCTGTTTTTCTTCGATTTGGTTTCACCAAATGTTTTAAGTGATCGCTGATCACAATCATTCAGGATTTTTTTCTGGACACATTTCTTCCTTGAAGACGATGGGTCCCTAATATCCTTCCACTTTTTAATAATGCTTTGGATAGTTCTTAACCCAATTTTAGTAGTTTCTGCAATCTCCTTAGATGTTTTCTCTGCTTGATGCATGCCAATGATTTGACACTTCTCAAACACACTAACATCTTTTCCACGACCACAAGATGTGTCTTTCGACATGGTTGTTAATGAAATGAGAAGCAACTCATTGCACCAGTTGGAGTTAAATAACTTGTTGCCAGCTGAAAGATAATCACCCATACAGTAATTGTCCAATAGGAGGCTCATACCTATTTGCTTAGTTAAATCCAGGTGGCCAGTGTGAAAAAAGTCAACCAAGGCATTGTCAGAAAAAAATGTTTAATTCAATTCCAAAAATGTGTGTATTATATAATACTGTATTGAGATGTGCTTTTGTCCTGAAAATTTGGCGTTATACTTTATGACTTTTTTCATAGGATTTTTTTTATTAGTGTTATAGTTGAGTAATTTTACAAAATGCAATTTGTCCTCCAGCTGAGTTCAATTTGACTTTGACTCTGTCACACCAAGATCAAAGCAGCTTACAAAGCAACCAGCTCTCACCCCCTGCTAACTGCACAAAATCTTCAGCACTCATCCACATCACCGTCTGCTCCTCTGTTAATGACTGCAAAATTGCTATTCAAAACGGCATGAAGTGTAAAAAATAATAATTTTAAATGGGTGATAATTTTGGGGTGGGGCTTGATTTTTTACAAATCGGGATTTGATTGAATTTGGAGAAAAGTGGTTGATGATATTGCTGCTAGTTTGGCCTGGGTTGCATCAGCAGAAAAGTCATTCCTGGGGTGAAGAAAGTTCAATTTTAATACAAATAAATGAAAACAAACATCCCGTTTCCACACTTTCCCCATTTTGTCCTATTTCACCTCAAAATGAAGTGCCCAAAATGTCAATAAGAGTATGCGTGTCTGTGTAGACTTGTGATTGGGTTAGTTTAGATGTGTAGAGTGTGAAGTCTCGTTTGCCATAGCAACGGATCCGAAGTTACATAATGCAGTAGGAATAAGAAGAGGGCGAGAGGTCTGGCTGGCTTAATGTGGGAGATGCAGCAGGATATTTTTAGGATTCTGGTGCTCTTCCTCCTCTCCTGCACTGCAAGTGATGTGAGAAGGACTCAGATGAGGACGGTGCAAAATACTGAGCTGCATATTTGTACAGTGTTCATCTGTTTTTGGGTGACTGTTGACTTATACTTTACTGTGTTAAATATGACACCATATGAACATAAACACATTGCCTTATATCGGTACAGTAAAACACCAGTCGCATAAAGTGATTACATTATATTGCATTGAGAAGTATGTTATATTAGTTGCATATCAGTTTTTAGCTGATATTAGAGTTTTTGTATTTTATCAGGGGAAGTTTATGTTATGTGTTTAATTGTGATACTTATTTCCATTTTTAACATTTAGATCATCTAACACTTAGTTTTGATATAATTTTTTAAAACACAATGTAAATGGGATCTTTAGCAAATCTTAAATATAACAATTTTTAATATTGAACATAATAGTGCACCTAAATTTACATGTGTGAAATGTTTTTTTTTTTTTTTGAATATTGATTTTTTTTTTATCCATTTATCTGTTATGGTACTGTATCTTAGAATTAGTCAAGTCATGTTAAGTCAAGTCAAGCTTTATTGTCATTCTGCTACATGTGTGGACATACAGTGGAACGAAATGTTGTGTCTCGCAGGACCACAGTGCTTCATAAAAAAAATATAAATATTAACCTAAATATACTAGACATAGAAACAATTTTTTAAACCTATATATTTATCTATACATATACTATAAATAAATGACTATACATACACATAACTTAAGACAGACTAAGTAGCTTACATACAGTAACTGTGCATGATAATGTGCAGAAAAGGTATTTAAAGGTTAAGAAGCAAATAGTGCAAAATGATTTGTGGTGCGTTGACGATCTGCCAGAATTTAAACATGTCTAAGTACTGTACATTTTTAGCAAATTAGAAAAAGCAACTTACAGATAAAGACAATAGAAGCAAAGAAACATGGAAGCACTATGACAAGTTAGCCTAACATAATACTGTACATAGCAGGTACATAACAAGCAAATAAAATATAGAACAATAGAAACTTAATTTTTTAAAAGTAGATGGAATAGAAAAAAGAAATCTAGTGAAAAACTAACAGTTAGAGAATAAATGTGTTTATGATTAATAGAGGGTTAAAGGTGTTTTATACAGAAATAACAGCTAATAATGAAAACATTGTAGGTATAATCTAATCTGTAGATTTGTAAAACTTCATCCATGTGTAGGATTTTTCGTCCGTGAGTCTGAACTGCATTGGTCTCAGAAAGCATCTCTCATCCATCTTAGAGGTTGTCTGCTGTTTTGTCTCCAGAGACCAGACTTGATTTTCCACTAGATAGGCACAATCTAGCTATAAATAATCTGGGAGAATAGCTGCTCTTTGAACAAAAGCCATGATAGGTCTGTTCATCCATCTGTGCTGGAGGACACAGAGAATTTACAGAGATGTGAGATGTCAGACTGTGTTAGCTAAATACAAAAGCACCACGCTAGGGTTTCTTACATAAGTCTTCTCTAAAGGTGAGTGTGATGACTAAGATGTTCCCGGATAGATCTGCAGCGTCACTGAGATTGTGGTGTGTTTGCTTTGTGCTGTAATCAATCACTTTTATTTATATAGCGCTTGTAACAATACAGATTGTAGCAAAGTACTGAACAGTTAAATAGGAGAATAGAGTGATGGTAATTGATGGTATTGGTAAGATTTTATTTATTTTTATAAATATTATTAAATGCAGAGATATTCTCTGTAATCAAAACGACGATCATCACTAGAAATTTGGTGCCCCCAACTAAGCAAGCCAGAGGCGACAGCGGCAAGGAACCTTGGGAGGAACCAGGCTTTGTTGTACACAGTTCTCCTCTGACCGGACGTCCAGCATCTTATTTCCAGTTAAATGTCAGATTGTGCAAAGGACTTAGAGTGTGTGTGTGTGTGTGTGTGTGGATTTGGTTCCTGTGATCTGTCCACAGAGCTCATCTAAGTGTTCTGGTCTTCGATGAAGATCATCTCTTTGTGCTGATATACCGTATATCTGGATACAGACTGAGAAACAGAATAAGAATGAGACAGGCTAATGGATAGGGAGTTGGACTTGTAACCCAAAGGTTGCGTGCTCAAGTCCCAGGTCTGGCAGGGATTGTGGGTGGGGGGAGTGAATGTCAAGCGCGCGACTGAGGTGTAGCAAGGCACTGTTTCCCGAACTGCTCCCAGGGCGCCGCAGCACTGGCTGCCCACTGCTCCAGGTGTGTGTTCACAGTGTGTGTGTGTGTGTGTGTGTGGTTGTTCACTTCTCACTGCTGTGTGTGTGCACTTGGATGAGTAAAATGCAGAGCACAGATTCCTAGTATGGGGACACCATGACGTGTCACATCTTTTCCTTTCCTTCCTTCCTTCTGGCTGATCTAATTAATGCAGACTAACAATCCTTTAATGGATTTGATCAATAAATGTGTATTAGTATGTTAAGTGTAAGCCAGAGTAAAGAGGTGTGTCTTTAAACTGACAGAGTGTGCCTGCCTCCTGAACACTATTAGGTAAATTGTTGAGATGGAAAAACATAGTTTTACAGATGTTAGAAACAAGGCTATCAAATGAAAGATTGGTATCAAAAGCACACCTAGGTTCCTAACTGATGAAGAAGAATTGACAGAGCAGCCATAAAGTGTTTGACAGTGTTCTAGATTATTACGTCTGGGGTTTTTAGGTCTGATAATTAACACCTCATTTTTTTCAGAATTTAACAATAAGAAGTTACTTTTAATCCAATTTTTTATATAATCTATGCATTCCATTAGTTTCCATTTGATACTTCCTCATTCACTGCTACAAACTGACAGCAGTCAGATAAGTATGATTTGAACCATGCTAAGGCACTTCCACTAATACCAATAGAGTTATTTAGTCTATTCAAGAGAATGTTGTGGTCAATAGTGTCGAACGCAGCGCTGAGATCCCATAACACTAATAATGAGATACAACTACGATCAGATGATAGAAGCAGGTCATTAGTAACTCTAATTAGAGCAGCCTCAGTACTATGATATGGTCTAAATCCTGACTGGAAATCCTCACATTTTTCTCTAAGAAGGAATATAATTGTGAGGATACTAGCTTTTCTAGTATCTTTGAAAGAAAAGAAAGATTTGAGATCAGTCTGTAATTAACTACATCATTGGGGTCAAGTTACATTTTTTTAACGAGAGGCTTAATAACAGCCAATTCTGACTTCTGGAAGCAATAGTTTAGATGGAATAGGGACTAAAATGTTGTTGGTTTAGATGATTTAACAAGTTTATACAATTTTTCCTCTCCTATGGTAGAGAATGAGTGGAATTATTTCTCAGGGGATGCGATCTGATGCGATACTGTAGCTGACAGCTGCACAGTTTCTATTTTATCTGTAATAGTATTAATCTTGGAAGTAAAATATTGCATAAAGTAATTACTGCTGTGGTTTTGTGGAAAGTCAGTACCTGTTGATGCTTTATTTTTCGTTAATTTAGTCACTGTATTGAATAGATACTGAGGGTTTTGTTTGTTTTCTTCTAATAGATACAAAAAGTAATCAGATCTAGCCCTTTTTATTGCTTTTATGTAAGTTAGCATATTTTCCCGCCAAGCTAAATTAAACACTTCCAGCTTTGTTTTCCTCCAGCTACGCTCCATTTTCCGGGCTGCTCTCTTTAGGGTGCGAGTGTGCTCATTATACCACGGAGTCAAACTGTTTTCTTTTACCTGTATCTTTTAATTGTATCTAAAGTGCTACAAAAGAGAGAGTGTATGGTTTCTGTTGCATCATCAAGTTTTTCTACGCTATTGGACATGCTAAGGAATTTAGATAAATCAGGAAGATTACTTGCAAAGCAGTCTTTTGTGGTAGAGGGGATGGTTCGACCATACTTGTAACAAGGTGCAGAATTTACAGGTTTATCTATATGGAGTTGAGTAACCCCAATAGAGTTGGGATGAAAAACTCACTTGACTCGTTAGAATTCTCCTCACCTCTCCTTTTCGATTTCATGGGAGAAAAACTTAATCTACCTGGTTAGAATACACCAGTAATTTTAAGGGTCTGCTAAAGTTAGGGCTGCACAATTAATTGATTTTCTAATTTTTTCGCAATTACAGTTGTATGTATGTATACAATTATGTAACCGTTCAAAGCAGCAATTAATTGTTCAAAGTCTACTTATGTTATTCTGTGTGCTTAAGATGTGGGGTTTTTTTTTCTTCCTACAGGTTATTATTAGGGTTTTTTCATTGTTTTAATTTTAGTTTTAGTATAACATTATAATACCATTTATAGTTTAGCTTTTTTATATATAAAGAATAAACCATTCCACTGTATAATTGACATTTGAGGCTTAATACTATAGAAAAGCAATAAAGGTATTTCAGAGTGTTTTCAGATTGTTTATGTTCATGTAAAAATATGCCATGCAGTTAACATCATTCAGTAGAAATCATCATAACTAATAATCACAATTCGAATTTCAAGGGAATAATCAAGAATTATGATCTTTTTCATAATCGTGCAACCCTAACTAAAGTAGAAATGTTTAATAATGTAAGTTAGGGCTGTTTGATTATGACAGAAATAATTTTCATGATTGTTGTTGCTCATTACTTCGCTCTTTTTCCATGAATACTTGTTGACTTTGGATGTATGGACTCTTCTTTTAATCTGATCTTAAATGAAAATAAATGCGTGTAAAACTGACATAAAACAAATAGTCAGAAGCTATATATTTTTTAGGAGATGTTCATTCTAGTGCAAGGCCAAAGTTTATGAAGCATGAATAATTGAGTGATTTTGACTTGTGTGAATTCAGAATGATCAATAACTCAGAGACGCTGCCTGAAGAAAAAGCACTTTAGAGCGTACCATAATTCTCCTTAACATCCATTGGCTGCCAATGAATATCATGTTTGCAATTACTTATGGAGTACTAAAATATAGCTTTATATAGCTTGTTTTGAATTTGAAAAAAATAGTTTATTTATAACTTGAAATGTACCCACCCTCAGGACATCCAAGATGTAGATGAGTTTGTTTTTTCATGGGTGAACAGATTTGGAGAATTTAGCATTTTATCACTTGCTCAGATGTTTGCAATAAATTATAATTCATCATTAAAATACTTTTAAATAAAAAAATGTTGGTTCCAGCAAAAATAAGAGTCCACTAGAATATCCTTTCTAGAATATTCTAGAATATTTCTAGTGGACAATTCCACTAGAAACAAACTCATCTTGGAATGCTTGAGGGTGAGCGAAGTATCTGGGTGAATTACTCCTGCAACACTGAATTCAATTTACTGAACACTTTTTGCTTGATGCTGGCCTATCATGTGGTGGTGAGTAATGAAATCCTGTATTTGGGTGTTTCAGGAATGATGTGTGTCCTGTAGATGTGTCATGAAGTTTCTCACCGCCTGAGGTAAGAGTTCACTTTCCCATCTTTCTCTGTCATTAATATTCTCACATTACATTGTATTGAAAATATGAAGTCAATTTTGCTTTAGATATAAATACAGATAAAGCCTGTGTCTATAAGTTGAAGTAATGATAGCATTTTTAAAATAAATAAATAAAATCTGTGTCAGTTTGCTTCTGGCCAATGAAAATCTAAATGTAAATGAATTAAAGGGCCAATTCACCCAAAAATGACATGTCTGTGACTTGCTTGCATCTGTGGACCAGAAAAGATCTCATTAACTTTCATTGTTTGTACAAAATTACACAGATCTTCTTTTGTGTTTCAGAGAAGAAATAAGGTCATGATGGTGAACTTTTTTTGAGTGAATTGGACTTGTAAATAAGCCATTTTACAAACTTTACAACTGATTGTATACAATGAAATGAAGTTTATTTGTGTTATTTTAGCTCAGTTTAATTAACCAATAATAATGGTTAGTGTAATAAAGACTTGTGTTTTTGTGCTTTTATGCTAATTGTACTAATGTTTATAAGTAAGGATTTGTACTTGCACTTGACATAGTTTCTGGTTAAATGGGGGAAGGGAGTCACAGTCGTCTGTCACACTATCCGTCTGTGCTGACTGCAGGGATGTAATGTGTTTTATCATCCCTCTCCATCTCCATCACATCCCTCCCCCATCCTTCTCTTTCTCTATCCATCCGTCTCTTTATCCATCCTCTCTATCCATTTATCTGCCCTCCCCCCTTCTCTGCCACCCAGGCCGCTGCCTTATCTTTCACTATGTCTACATTCAGAGTCTGTATCTCCTTGTCTTCTCACTCTCTTCCCAAAGTAAACATGGTTTGCTCTATGTAATGTGTTCTCTGAAAACCACATCTATTAAAGATATTCAGAAATGGGTTTGAGGCAGATAGTAACAAGTAAATGATATGTCAGACTGAGACATATCTGAGATTATTATATGATATATTATTTTTGATATTCCTTTCCCAGGAGTTTCTTTGAGTATCTATTGATTATTTTTTTTGCCAAATGCTAAATATGCCGAACCTGAAACCCACCATCCAAATAAGACCACTTATTGAGCTCTTAATCGAATACATTAACCACAGAAATGTATTCTGACCTCTGTCCATCTTTAAAGGGTGTATGTATGTGCATGTGTGTTTGTATAATGCACAAAAATATCTGGAGCATATGGGAACAATTAAGATGGCTTGACAAGATCTCTCTGAGCATATTTATCTGTATATCTGATATGAGCCGTGCAGTCACTTCCTTTATTTTTCGTTTTTCTGGTTTTTTTTGTTTGTTTGTTTTTTTTTACAGGCATGCTGTAGGGTTATTTTTCAAAGGAGTGGGAGATGTGTCCTTTTCAGTTGAATACAAAAACTCACAGGATGCTAGAATGAAGCTTTTGTATGGAAGTCCATTAGAAAAGCCCAGAGAAACCCCATCATTGTGCTCATAGTCCACTGACTGCAAAGGTTTTAAGGTCCTTACACTGCTGATTTTCTGTACTGTGTGTGTATTACCAAATTTCTGTAGTCTGCTGCTGTCTTTTGACTTAAAGTTTTTAAATGTGATGTTAAAAATCATTTGTAAATCATTCCTGGTCACACAAATCATAGCTGCATGATCGCACAGTTACAAAGTTGGATATATTATATTATATAGTATTTGGACAAAGTTGGATATACAGAGATTAATATTCTAGTCAGTTCTAGTCACAGTATATATTATATACAGTATATATTATATCCAACTTTTTCCACATATGTCCAGTACACCCAAAGGGTACATACTGTCTTATATTGCAAAATATTTCAAATAATATCATAATATCATATGCAAAATATAACTATATTATCGCCCAGCCATTTAACATCAAAAACCTTTTTCTTTTCCACAGTTACCTCATAAAGAGAGTTCTTTCTCATTCAAGATGATGATTCATAAGGTAATTAAAAACATTTTTCATATCATATATACAGTGTGTGTTACAGCATATTTCTTATAAAAAATACAAATAGCATAATACATGATCATAAAGCACTGAAAAGGTTCAAGTGATGTTTGACCTTTGACCTGTGTGTGTTTGTGAACAGCAGTCGGCCCGTACTTCCCCAGGCAGTGTTTGTTCTCTGCGTGGAGGAGGTGTTCCTGGATCCCCGGCGGTCACTATAGTGGTTTGTATAGCAGCACTGCATGCTGGGATATGATTAAAGCAGCAGATTACACTTACATAGTCCCACACACAGTGGACCAACATCTTGACTGCAATACAGAATACAGACAATCCAATTACGTTCAAGTACCAGAATTTAGCTGTAATAATAACTGTGTCTCAAAATTGTAGCACAAATGTAATTCTTTTATATTTTGGATTAATACAGGCCAAAATGGACAATCAAGTGATTGGATATAAGGATCTAGCAGCTATACCTAAAGACAAGGCCATTCTAGATATAGAGAGGCCTGACCTGATGATGTATGAGCCCCACTTCAGCTATTCACCGATGGAGGTAATAATACACAGTATACACAGCAAATATGCTGTTCAAAAGTTAAGGGTCAGTAAAACATTTTTAAATTGGTTAAAAATTTTTGCATTGCATTATAGAAATAAATGACATTTTTAATATATACAGTGGGTATGGAAAGTATTCAGACAATTTTTCACTCTTTGATATATTGCAGCCATTTGCTAAAATCATTTATATAAATTTTTTTCTCATTAATGTATACACAGTACCCCTTGTTGACGGAAAAACACTTTTCACACTTCTTGACATTTTTCCAGATTTATTAAAAAAGAAAAACTGACATATCACATGGTCCTAAGTATTCAGACCCTTTGCTCAGTATTTAGTAGAAGCACCTTTTTGATCCAATATAGCCATGAGTGTTTTTGAGAAAGATGCAGCAAGTTTTTCACAACTGGATTTGGGGATCCTCTGCCATTCCTCCCTGCAGATCCTCTCCAGTTCTGTCAGGTTGGAAGGTAAACGTTGGTG
>JAUCMS010000577.1:0-11205 GCA_032357445.1 Enteromius radiatus | reverse complement strand
AACTTTTATTTTGGATGCGATTAATCGCGATTAATCATTGCCCAGCACTAATATATATATATATATATATATATACAAAAACAGTTTTTATAGCTATTATTATTATTAGTTATTTATTTTAGCTCACTACAGCAGCACTCTTTTTTTACTACACTAATGTAAATAAGAATGATTTTAATCAACTTATTTTTACACAGAATGATTTGTAAACCTTTAAATCTTACTAGAATTTCACTCGTTAGTTTATATTTTATCACATTAAATTTATAGTATAAATAATAATTCAAAATAATTGTTTGTTATAACAAGTCATAATAAATAACAATCAGCAAGTAATACATAAATAAATATAATTTTATTCAATTAATTTATATTAATATGTTCCTAATAATTAAAACTAAATAAAGCAATTATAATTACTATATGGACATGTTTAAAAAACAAACAAACAACAAAAATAAAAACTACACTTGTGTAAGCAAAACATAATAATTTAACCTTAAGTGTTTTTTTTCAGCAAATTTCCAAATAACCAATATATATATATATATATATATAAAAAAAAATCACAAAAAAAAAAAAAACCTAAAATAAAAATAAAAACCTTTTTTTTTAATTTAATAGTACCTCATTGATAATAAAGAGCACTGCCATGAAGTAAAAAAAATAATACATGCACATAAAATATTGAACAGATTCTAGGTGTCTGGGATAATAATCAATTATGAAGTAGATACCTAAAAAAAGACTAACAATAAAAACAGTACAGAAACAGCTGTGATTGTAATGTAGCTTAAAAATAAAGTGATAAAGTTTGGATTAAGTTTAGGTTTTAGTTGTTGGTTATATTCAATTTAAAGACTACTATAGCTTTACTTGGTTTTCAATCAATCATTTTTAGTCTCAAATCAGGATCTTGTGAGGAGTGTTTGTTTCCAGAAGCTTCACTGTTCCTCAGCAGAGTCTCGGAAACATCTCACATCCTCTGACGAGCGTGTATTTCTTCATGTTTTTATTGGAGATTTAGAGTGATCACTGATATTTAGATCATGATGTCAGTATCTGCTGTACTGTTAGAAACATCTCATTGATTTACATTACAAGCATCAGAGCTACATCATAGAAATATCAGCATCTGCATCTTCTGCTGAACTAACTGCAGAAGTTTCATTTGTGTGTCAATCAAACGATCACTTCCTGTTTAAGTGGGCGGAGCAGAATAGATTCTGCTTCACGCTGCAGTTTATGATGAGATGACATATATGAACTATATTCACTAACACAACAGAACACACACACACACACACACAGGAAGAGAATATGTACTGCATCAGGAAACACACACACACACTCAGAGCATTTAATTAGTAAATGCAGGAGATGCCTGACGTCTGACTGACCACTTCACAGATCAAAGGAAGGACAGATGGCTGTGCGGACCGGACACACACACACACACACACACTCTATGGAGAGACCCCAAGAACCACATATACAAGTAAGTGTGTGTTTTGTGTTGTAGTGTGTGTGAGAGAGAGAGACAGTTAGATTGGGTCTCACAGCTGAATTGATTGAAGGATTGATTTTAGGCTGTTTACAGTTCTCCAGATCAAATCTCTGTGAAATCGCTGTCTGGGGACCCGGCGATCAGATCATATGCACATCCCATAATGCTCTGGCCACGGAGACGGACATCACTGATCACATGATCTTTTCAAACACAAACACTAATCTGAAGGTGCTCTGTGTGTGTGTGCGTGTGTGTGTGTGAGTGCATGTGTGTGTGTGTGTGTGAGAGAGACACATACAGACATTCTTTTAAAAATGTTTTTGTAAAAATAACTAATAGACATTACTGTACAAACATTTGGGGTCAGTAAGGTGTTTTTAGGAGAGAAATCCATACTTTTATTCATCAAGGATGCATTAAATTGATCAAAAGTGCCAGCAGAGACTTTTATAATGTTACAAAAGATTTGTATTTCAGATAAATGCTGTTCTTTTGAAATCCTGAAAAATAAAATGCATCAGTTTCAAAAAAAATATCCCGTAGTGCAATGGTTTTCAGCATTAATAATAATCATAAATGTTTGTTGAGCAGTAAAACATGATATTATTCTGATTTCTGAAGATCATGTGACACTGAAGACTGGAGTAATGATGCTGAAAACACAGATTTGATCACAGAAATAAATTACAGTTTAACACAGATTCACAGAGAAACACTTGTGTTAAATTAGAAATATATTTGATTAATTTTTGTTCAAATAAATGCAGCCTTGTGAGCAGAAAATGTACCAACCCCAAACTTCTGAATTGTGTGTGTGTGTGTGTATATACACACACACACACAAAAAATAAATAGTAATATAATACAGTTTTTTCTGTCAAGGCCCGTCTCTTATCAACTCAACCCAGAGGCAGTGTGTTTCTCTGACAGTGTATTACTCACACACACACCGATCATGTGACCCCAGCTGTGACATCACGGTCAGCTGGACCGGGTCGATCGCCCAATCTCTATCTCTGCAGGACAGCGCTTCCCATCATGCACCTCTGCCCTCTCAGGGACACCTGCGCTCCAGGTGAGCACCCAGCCACACTTACCTGGCACTTCCCGGTGCGAACGTCGTAAAGAGCCACTGAACCCTGACGAGCGCCAACAGCGATGCGATAGCTGCGATCACAGTACGCCACCATATAAAACCTGCCGAGACACAGATGAGAAGAGACACGCTGAATACTGATGCACTGACCACTGCAGCACTACAACACACCTTCCCTTTACTGGAAATACACACGCAAAAAACACCCACACATAGTACAATCGTCTCAAATGTTTGAATAACAATTACAGAATTACAATAATTAACTATAATAATAAATAAAAACTAGAGAAAAAAAGGGAAAAAAAAATGGCTCAAATATAGTCAAAGACTGTGGGTTTTAAATAGAATATATTAACTTATTTTTCCATAAAATATTGTTAACTTGAAATATTAAAATTAATTTAAATTTTACTCGTTAGTTTAGATTTTAAGCTATTAAATTAAATTTGATAATATAATCAAATCATTACTTTTCTATAAAATGTTTATAAATTATTTTAATTAAGAATTTTAATTAAGTTTTCCACAAACATAATTAAGTAACTGTACATGATTCAATTTTTATTAAGTTACATTTTTCAATTATTTACATTTATTTTTTAACTTCATTTAGTTTGAAATACATTGCAAGTACATATATTTCAGATATTAATCCAAAATGTATTTCCAAAATCAAATAAATTCTGTGGATATTTAATAAATAATTGTTTATTCATCATATATGATAAACAACAAGCAATAAGTAAATAAATGAATATTAAAATTATTTTATTAAAAACTTGCAATGTTTTCACAAAATTAATTTAGCAGATAGACATTGCTCATTGGAAACTTGGTTTAGTACACACAATTACATTGTGTAAATAGATGATTTTCTGAGATAATTAACACATTAGCATACTAATTATTGAAAAACATAACGCTGCATACTTCATATACCTTATAACGTAATATGCAAATTGGGTTCAGCCTATATAAGGACTTTAATCCATCAAATATGCATCAATCGCTGTCACCTGAGGTTTGACCTCTGACCCTCTGAGATCAATGAGCTGCTCGTTTGAGCCGTCATCAGTTCTAGAAGTATATCAGTGTCCAATTAATAAAACAGCTTTGTTAGTAATCAGTGTCGCTGAGGCCAAAATCAAAAGTCACTGTTACTTATTACTTAGACTAGACTTAACTTTGCTAACTAGTCCTTCTGGACATGAACTAATAACTGCTTTACTCACAGGTTCCTTTCTATAATCTTTACATGACAGTAAACATACCATATTGGTATGGTTATATTATATTATGTTGTATTATTATATAGTTAAATAAACTAAAAATAAAATTATTTAAAAGATTTTTATTAACTGAAATACTGGAAATTAAAGAAAATAAACTATATATATATATATATATATATGATGCTGGAGTCTTAAGTCTCTGGGGTATACAGTATTTGTAGCAATAGCCAAAAATACATTGTATAAGTAAAAAATTATCTATTTTTCAAATATATTAAAACGTCATTTTTGATTAGTAATATGCAGTGCTAACAACTTTAAAGGTGATTTTCTTCATATTTTTGTTTTCGTTTCAACCTATCCTAACAAACCAGACATAAAAGGAAAGATTATTTATTTAGATGATTCATAGATCGCAGTTTTAAAAAATTGACCTTTATGACTGGTCTTGTGATCCAGGGTCACAAATATTAGAAGAAAAACTGAGACAAGTATTCATGTAAATCTGAAACAAACTAAAACTGAAATAGAAAACAACAATAAATCAATGTAGAAATATAAAAAAAAAATCTACTATAAAATGCATATAAAATGTCACATGCAAAAATGACTAAAATCAAATTAGAAATATAAAAAAAAAATCCATGTGAGAAAATGGTAAAAAAAAAAGGGGAAAAATATAAAATAATAATATACAATATATTTTAATATATAAAAATAAAATGGTAAACTCACATAAGAAAATGACAAAAACTAAAATGAAAACTAAAATAATATTAAAATGATATTATTGTCTGGTATGCGCACACAGATTGATAAACACACACTGACCTGCAGATGGCTGGGAAACACTCGGACAGGCCCTTCTTCTTCACCAGAGATCCTTCAATGCAGTACATGATGATGTCCATCACCTGCAGGACAGTGTGTTATCAGCGGCCTCACGGGTCTGTTTCTGTATGAGATGTCATGCAGCAGGACAGCAGGTATCGTGTGTGTGTGTGTGTGTGTGTGTGTACCTCCACCAGCAGGTCCACCACATCCGACGGCATTTTCTCGATGAGAATCTCGATGACGCGCAGGATTTCTGTTTTGGCACGAGCGAGAGTCGTGGTGTGGACGTTCTGCTGAGACTGAGAGCCCTGGGACTGCATCGCTGTGTGTCTGTGAACCTGCCCACACACACACACACACACACACACACACAGAGCTTACAGTGAATTGTGGGGACCAAACGATATTTTCTATTCCCTAACCCTATATACATAATAAATTGCACAGAACATACACATATTATGCAAACAAAAACTTTTATTTTGTAATTGGTTAATAGTTGACCTTCCTTTCTTAGTGTCATTTTTTTAAATGATTTAGTAAATTGAGTATAGTTTAAATAAATTTTTATACACACCATTAAGGACAATTGTTACATTTTAGTTTATTAATTCATCTGTTGATTTTTCAAAAATAAATAAATAAATATATATATATATATATGTATATATATATAAATAATTAATTTAATTTAAATGATTTTAATTAACAAAAAATTGTATTAATTTGTTGACATTTACATATTTTTACTATACAAAATTAAATAAAAATCTGAAAAACATAACCCATAATAAATAATAAAAAATTAACTTACAGGAAAAAAATAAATGGAGATATTTCAGTGAGTTTTGTGGCTTTATGTATATGTGTTGTGTGTGCATCATGTATTTTTTTATACATCTTGGTCTCATTAAAACTGATTTAGTGTAGAATTGTACTCTTCTACCAATTTAATAAAATGAATAATTTTAGTTTAAAAAAAGGCAAATCTCTAAATTCAAAATTATAAGAAAATGCACAATGTCTATAAATACACTTCTGAATAAATGATGAACTGTATTTTGTGTGTGTGACCTCTCGAGCGATGGTGGTGATGAAGGCGGGCGGTCTGGCCGTGGCGATCAGGGACAGGGCATGCCGGGCCGATCGGGCCGAATCAGCTCCGGGGCTCAGAGGAAGACCCATTGAGATGCTAAACACAAAAATATAGAGTCAAATCATTACACACACATTATAACGTGAGCCCGGGTCAATGGAGTCACTCAAACACATCATAGCACACACACACACACACACACACACACTGATCTACATCTGTGAGAGGCCCCTTGTTAACAAATCACCCTGTGTGTGTGTGTGTGAGTGTGTGTAAATATGCATCAGGACACACCGAGCAACTCACGCATGACAGCATGTGATCAAAGCCTGAGCCGAGACTTTAATGTTCTCACTGACACGCGTGGATAAAACACACACGAGAGAGAGAGAGAGAGACAATACAGAATAAAAGTGAAAATAAAGGCTTTAATTTAAAATAAACTATGACTGCTACTCATTGTAAAGGAATTAATATATCAAATATGAAACGTTATTCCTGAAACAACTTTTTACTTTTACTGATTAACTTATTCATTAAAAAATATTATACAGATAAATCACTGTGATCTATGATATACTGCGTCTTTTAAGCATCTGGAGAAAACAACTCTCTTCAAACATTTTTAGAAAAATTATAATATATTATATTGCATTCTATAGAATATATCTATATATATATATATATTACAGACTTGGCTGCATTCAGAGAATTTTATTTAATTTGAACTTTTATAATAGATATAACTTTTATATTAAATAATAATATTTATATATTTAGGCACATGGGAAAAAAATTGGTAAAAATATATGCCTTTAAAAAACACACATATACATACACACACACACAATAGTTTTTTTAACCAAATGAATTGAAAATTAAAATTTTTTTCATCCACATGCATAAATGTAATATCTATCTATCTATACATGTATATATGTAGTATGCATATCCCTAACCTGCCTGTAACAATGCATATTTCAGACAAAGTGAGTCTGATCATTGCTTTAAAAAGAAAAAATACAAAATATAGCGTATATAAAACTAGGATTAAACTTTGCATTATAAGGCATTATATTTAAAGAATGCTAAACATCTATAAGAAAGCATTTCTAGCTCATCTGTGAGTGACTGCTACTTAACATGAGTAACTTGTAGCTTTACAAAGAGCTTCAAAGTAGCTTTAACACTGCTGATACGTGTGTGTGTGTAATTGAGCTAATGAACGAGTCTCTAAAGCCGAGCGCTTCCTCGATCCGTCAATATCTGATCAATCACTTTGATCTCAGGAGCGTCAGCATAAAATATGAGCCATCGGAGAGAATAAAAGAGGAGGACAAACGGCAGTCTTTTGTTCTGTATTGAGTGAAAAATCACATCAGTGTCTAGTTTATTATTTTCATTTGAACAAAACTTTTAACCTTTAGCATAACGTACACAGACAAGACTTCCCCATTTTTTATTATTTAGGATTTAGGATTATTTATCTTTAAGTCATGCTGTAGAAATGGTAAAAAAAAAAAAGAGCTAAACACTGTATTTGTATTTTTGGTCAAATAAATATATGAATTCTGTATGTAAAAGATTGAAAATAAAAGATCAAGAGTATTTATGCATCTTCTCTAGAACGTCTAAAGAAATAGCTAAATCCTGGTGCTTTAAATAAGTAAATAAATAAAATAAAATACATTTATTATATTTGTATATACGCATACACATCATATTCCTTTTAATAAATGTAATAATAAAAACATATAAAAAAAAAAACTGTGCAAAAAGATTATTTTTTGTTATTTTCCAACATGCTAGTAGTAACCAAATTAATTAACTTATTATTTTTGGCCAAAATTATGTACAATATATATATATATATAAATACACACACATAGAGCTTATATATAAAAAATATTTACATGTATTTATGTATATATAAATATTTATAATCATGTAAATTATATGACATGTTAAATATATAAACATAACATTTATTTTAGAATATATACATGCATGTGTGTGTATTTATATATACATAATAAATAAAGCAAAACAAAAACTTTTATTTTGGTTGTGATTAATCGTTTGACATATATATTAGTAATATATATAATATATATTAGTATAATATAATATAATTTCCAATAAAATTATTGAGATGATCTTACATATAAATAAATCTTCCCATATTTCTACGTCTAAAGTAGTATCTAAATTAAATAGATAATTTAGATAAAAAAATAAATATCTACATGTCATGTTAAGTTAATTTAATGTTATATGTTTTCCCAGCAGATTATATTTCTTGTCTCTGGTCTAATTGAAACCATCACCTTTTTAACTGCACTTAAGTAAACACTGAGTTTAATCACATTAATAAACCTGAGCCGAATAAAGCTGCTAAAGGGAGAGGAAGCGTCCCACGCATCACTTCCTGTCTCTCTCTCTCTCTCTCTCAAACTAAAGGTCTTCAAGTACCACTAAACGGATTTGCCTTTTCTAAAAGAGATAACGTGGCCCTGCTTCAGTCTGGAGGTCAAAGAAGAAACATCATCATCTTCATCCTCATTCCACTTAAGACTCACATTTACCCTTCACGTAATCACGGCTGAAAAATGAGCGCCATTTCGCTCTAACGGCATTAGCACGCGCTCCACGCAGACATATTTGTACTCATAATAAATTTTTTCTGGTTCGGGTTTCGTCTTAACGAGCGGCTCAGGCTGGTTTGTGGGCATTTGAGCGCGGAGGTGAAGGCCCAGACGAATGGGTTTCCTCTTACGCTCGGAGGTCTCCACCGTCCTGAGGACGAGACATCATTACATCATATTAATGGGCTCCAATCACATAACAGCGTGCCTCTCGTCTGTCTGAATCTGGAGGAAGCAGCGGTGAAGGACTGATTCAGGACAGAGTCTCTGTGCTGCTGATCCAAGTGCGGACTAACCTCGGCTCTAATGACAGCCATTTAAGCTGTTCTCAAATACTTATTTTGTTTTAGTATTTATAAATTCTACTGTTTTTCCTTTTTTTTTTTTTTTTTACACAAAAACGTAGTAATCAGAAACCATGTCTGACATCATAAAACCTGCACCACAACTATTTATTTAATTTATTTATTTAAAAAAAATTATAATAATTATATATATATATATATATATATATATTATTAATTCTTTGATTCTAATTTAAAATAATTATTTTATAATTTTCATTCATTAATTTTCCTGGAGTAACTTGGTTAATGGTAATGGTTAAATAGCATTTTAATAACTAATAATAAAAAAAACATCTAATTAATTCTATTTGGACATAAAAACTGTTCTATTTTTTTTCCTTCTTCTCAAATTCCTTTTTTTTTTTGCTACAATTTTTCTGGATTTTATTTATTTATTTTTTATTTTGTGCCATTTCAATAATTTTTAATAATATAAATGTTATACATTTGTAAATGTAAAACAATTAAATTACAGTAATAAAACTTAAACAGTTTAAGAATTTATTTTAAAATAAATTCATAAAAACTTGTTCAGTAATTCTATATTATCTGCTTTAGTTTCATGATCAATTTATATTATCCAAATTTATTTTCAAGTTTCACAACAGAGGTTTACCGTTAAAATATGGAAGAAGAAAATAGTGATTTGTGAAAATTGTGTGTCTTAAAGTAAAGTACTGCACATTACTAATATTCATTTCTGTCATAATTTCTTCAAGTTAAAGCAAACTTTTATTTTGACGGGTTGTGCTTCCTGCCTGTAATTTGTACTCCTGGAGAGAATTTAAAGTTCATGATTTGAGATTTAATTACCTGCCCAACTTTTGATATATTCTTCTAATACCCCAAACTCCCTGAGATTGTGTGCTGTACAGTAAATGCGTGCGTCTCACTTGGACAGCTGCTTCTCGGCGTCGGCGCAGAGCTCGAGGAGACCCATGAGGACCGCAGACACGTCCATGTACGGCTCCCACACGGTGAAGCCCCGGCCGATCAGATCGATGGCTGTGCGGCGGATGGTGCTGTGAGCCGGCAGCTTGGGGCTGGGTGGCTGGAGCAGGAGGAACGTCAGGGCTTTACCTGAGAGACAGACGCTTATTAATATCCATATTGACCAGAGCCGTTATCAGGACCGTCTGCAGGTCTGTAGGCGGAAATATTGATGCTCAGCTAATACAGCATCAGTCACTACACACATCAACATAATGTCACATGCATCTGAACATGCTAGAAATGTCAAAGTCTGAATCTAAACCCAGAAATAATCAAAAGGAAAAGTTAAGTTTTTTTCTTACTTTTGTACACAGAATATTGGAAAAATAAATAAATAAATAAATTAAAATTCTAACAAGGAAAGCAGTACAGTAAATATATATATATATATATATATATATATATATAAACAAACTATATATATATATATATAATTATTATTATAATATAATATTATATATAATATATAAAATTGCATTTGTATATATATATATATATATATATTTATTTATTTATAAATTATATTATAATATATCTAAGATCTATATTTCTCATATTTCCTACGTGTGCTGGGATGAGAAGCTTATACTTATATATATATATATATATATATATATATATATATAAAAATCTGAAATTATTTTTACATCTATTATCTGGAAATGACAACCCCAAAATAATTAAATGTATACAAATACACATTTAAAAAAAAAGGTTTTTCATTTATTGGCTGGGATCTGAAAAGCCGAGGTATGCCAATGCCCCTTTTCAACAGAAGTCAGTGAATTGAGGTCAGATGTTGCTGAACACAAACCCCAGAGCGGTCAGTGTGTGTCTGAATGTGTCTGTCCATCAGCGGAGCTCTAACGAGGGGCTCCTTCACTCCTCTGCAGGCCTCTATTAGTGCACGACAGCCGCACATGCTGTCTCCATGGCAACGGTCAATATGTGTGGGAGGGTGAGGGGGGAGAGGTCAGCACATGACCTGACACACACACACACACAGTAAATCTGTGGCACATCAGCTGATCTGATCAATGTTTATGTTGTTTGTTATAGATCAGCTGCTTAATAATCACACACACAATGACTGTCTGGATTTATCTGCATCTGCTCGTGAGTTTGTGGCCACGGCAACAGGTCGCCAGGTAATTACAGCGGCTACAGAGAACAATGAGGTGAGCTAATTGATGCAGACGGATTCCAGCCAAAGCTTTCAGCAGAAACTGACTTCAGCCGTCTATCTGTGTGTGTGTGTGTGTGTGTGAGCGAGAGAGAAACAGAAAGTGTGTGTGTAAGAGAGAGTGTGTGTGTGTGTGTGTGTGTGTGAGAGAGAGAGAGAGAAAGTGAGAGAGTGAGTGTGTGTGTGTGTGTGTGTGTGTGTGTGATGGAGAAAGAGAAAGTGTGTGTGTGAGAGAGAGAAAGAGAAAGTGTGAGTGTGTGTGTGTG
>JAUCMS010000576.1:0-11214 GCA_032357445.1 Enteromius radiatus | reverse complement strand
CTTGATTTCAGAAGGGGCAACTTATTTTTATTAAATTAAAAGAAAGCTACATGTGGATCTTTATCATTGTAGGGTGGATGTGAACACACACTCCCAACACACATTTCAGTCCAGACAGCTTGAAAAAGTGCATGTACCACCGGGTGACCCTTTTAATATTCATACAAAGTTATAAATAAATATTAACCCAGGTTTGTTTGTTTTTTTAACTGTATTACAGAAGGAACTTTTTTTTTTTCATTTTGTAATAACCTCTTGGTAGGAGATGTGCTTAACTGTCATATATTGAAAGTTTAATACTTGATATAGATATATATAGAGAGAGAGAGATTTATTAATAGAGTAAATAGAAAAATCCATCATATTTTTCTAAAATAAAAAAACCTCATACTTCACTCCTCTATCTATCTCAGTGGTCATGACTAATATTTATCAATTTACTAATTATTTGTGTGGAAATGTCAAAACTTTAACTTCCAAATACAAACTGCTTAACCTTTTTAGCCTTGTGCCTAAGATTTTAAATATGAATTAATTTCCTCTAACACAGTTAGTTTTGAAGCCTTCATTATTCAGGTCTAGTGTTGGGTTAATTCCTAAATCAATCTGAAAGGCTGACTCATATCATGAGTAACACGGTCATTATTTCGCACCCCATCACATGAGCCACATAACGTGTGTGATTTCATCTTTGTCTGGGGGTCGGCGGTGGGTCGTACGATCAGGACCAGAAAGGTCTGTCGGTGGATGATCAAAGCTTGTGGCCGCTCGCAAAGTCAACACGCATTCCCAAAGATTGGAAATCCGCGAGCTGCACTGGAGCCGCCCGCAATAGCCATAATCAAATATGAATGGCTCCAGTAATACTGCCGCGCTCTTGAAAGATAGAGGTGAACAACGGGCAATAACTCAACAAGATGAATCATTTTCAGGGAGACGTTTGGAATTGAGGGCTTACTTTGATGGCAAACGTTGAAGTGCTGTCAGGGAGTTCATCCTATCAATGGGTTACGCCTCCGAGTATCCGAGCAGACTGCAGTTTGGGCTGAATCTTGATCGTTTCGGAGATCTACAGACCATCCAGGTCCTGGACTGGGAACAGGCTGGAGGCAGCGAAGGCCGCTCCAACGGAGCCTGGGTTATCAGAGAAAAGCCTGTAGCTACAGCTGACCCGCTCCAGCCCTCCAGTGACCACAGAGGATTAGAAACCAGCATAGCTTTAAAATTTAAAACTGGATGGCATGTGAACGTTTTTAAGAGGGGGAAAGAAACCCAGAGAGAAACAGACCTGAAATTAGAGGTTATACGGCTGTGGTTGTGGTTTCGAGTGATGTACGGTTCGTTCATTTTGAAAGAATCTTTAATATGACTCGGGAATAACGAGTCATCTCAAACAGTGATTCGTTCATTTTTTGTTCTGCACAGGATACAGAAATGACTCCTACAGTTACATCATGCATTTATGGACTAGTTTGCAGCTTTTGTATTTAGACACTTGTAAATTTAGTTCACAACGGTTCTTTTCACATCACTGAATGTGGGAATAAAGAGTTGGTTAATGCTTTAAACTTTATCCATATGATGGAGAAAATAATTTGGATGATTCCTAAATAGAGCGTGCAACTCATACAACACTACATTATTATTACTGACTGTAAGATTCTGATTCAAGACGTAGGTACACTCTTAAAAAATAAAGGTGTTTAAAAGGTTCTTCACAGGGATGCCATCATTGCTTCAACAAAGAACAATTCAGTAAAATGGACTCTCTTTTATGTCTTTTTATAATCCAAAGAGCCTTCTTTCATCACAAAGAATCTTTTGTCAAACAGAAAGGTTCTTCAGACGTTAAAGGTTCTTAATGGAACCATTTAGACAAAATAGGTTCTTCTATTGCATCGTGAAGCACCTTTATCTTGAAGAGAGTACATGACAAAAGAATGAATGACTCAATCCAAACCTCACGTAAAGCAATATATAATACATATTAAGTAATATATACAATACAGCAAATCTCAACTGCATGAGTGCTTGTATCAATGCAAAATATATCTAATCTGCTAAACTATACGGCATGGAAATATTAGAAACATCGACATAATGAGTTTCTGTAAAGCTGCTTTTGAAGCATTGTGCATTGTGAAAAGTGCTTATTTGACTTGATTTGACATGTTCCTTCGACAGCGCTGAGTTTAAATGAAGAGCAAACGGAATGCTTTCCTGAAGTGTCTTGTTTTCTCAAAGGACTGTCTGTGAAAAAGAGCTCAGAAATCTCACGCACGCCTCCTCTAGAGTTTTAGAAAAGAGCTCAATGTTTCAAACTGTGCTCAGATTTGCCAAGATAGCAAATGCATGCAAAACTCATCAGACCAAATGATCCGCGCCATCCACCATATCTGCTACTAGGCGTGATTCGCATCTATTTTGATTTCTTCTTCTACCGAATTTGAAGAGAATCATCTCCTGAAGTCTCCTGAGCAATGAAGGAGCAACCAAAATCGCTTCAGAGAGTCTAAAGCAATCACAGACGGCCTGTTTAGTGCTGGTTAATTACCATCGAAAATCGACTGTGTTCCACTGAATGGCATGAAAATTAATTATCGTTAATGTACTTATTTATATATATTGTTTGCGCGTCTGCCAGGAAGCTCTGCGGGCTATGTACAGACCACTGACAGAGCAACAAAGCAAAGCAGCTCTCTTTCTCCAGAAAAACACACGCATGTCTGATGCAACTCATAAAAGAAGCCCGTGTGAGACATTCTAGCATGTATTTACTGCCGTCTCCTCTGACAAATGGCAACTCAACCAGCCAAGCTAAATTTCCATGGTAACATGCTACTGGATGACCAGCACTGAGAAAGAAATGATTAAAACGATGAAACGCCGACTAGGGAGTCAGTGTCACATTTGTTTATTTTTATGAATCGCCCTGTCAGTCAAAACCGACGGATTCTGTCAATCCAAATTTGGGGAAATGTATGCAGTTGTTTCTCTTTATGTGTCATGCAACATCTATCATCGCAGATTATAATATCTGCAACAACTGGGGTGAAAAGACAGATTGATGAATTTGTGAATTACAGTCTGTACACAGATTAAGTCATTTGCAACTGAAAGCACGATGACGCAAATATATAGCGTTTATGAATCGTTTTGCATCTTCACATTTCATAAACTATAAGCTCAAGACATACCCCTCATATCTAAAAGCAGTAGTCTCACCGTGTGCTTCATGCTAAAACATCAATAATTAATCATGCACAATGCTTTTGGGTCTCTGTTGCATGTGAAAAAAACAGTTTTTGGTCCATATTCAAATAAAGACTCGCTCTCAAGGGTAACGGTAATACAGCCTGACAGAGTAATGACAGTAATTATTGAATTATTGTTGTGGTGCTCCAAAAAAACACTTTTGAAAAAGCCACTTGACCTGCATGTAATCACGGTTACCTGAAAAAACACACAGCTTTTCATTTTATTCCACTGCTGTTTGTATGCTTCACTGCTGCAGGGAATAATGACAGGCAAACTCAGTGCAAGGTAAAACGCTGTGTTCATTCTAATAATACCTTCTTTATTTCAAAGGTATAAGGGATAACAGATATACAGTGAATTGAATGAAAAATGTGGTTTAAAAGCAAATATTCTGTTCACATGCATGCATGTTAATTCAGCCATTCTGATGCATGTGCTGTCTGAGCAAAACTTGCTCTGCATCTAAAGCTATTATAGTGTGAACAAATAACTAGACAGAAAACATTCAGCACACATTCTAATGTCCAAGTGATGTATAAAACATACTCCAGCCATCGTTTTCTCATAAACTATCCTGATTCAATCTAAATTAAGTCACATTACGGGAGAAAAAATGAGTCCAATGGTCCCTCTGAACTATACACTTCTGATGTAACTCCCATTCAAACAAAAAAAAAAAGAATCTGCCAAAAGGGCAAACTAAAAAATGCATGAGGAAAAGAGCAAAAGATCTTGAAAAGGAGCTAAACGAATGGAATCTGTTTTAACTGAACATCCAATGTAGTCAGATGCATATAAATACATAACAGCACATATGAAGTCCGTGCATTATTTCACTTTCGTAATATTGACAATAAAGTAGTTTTGCTTACAATTATTTATTGATCGATCAATTCACACACAAACATGCAAACGGTGAATCAAGTGAAAAAAGTCTGAAATCAAGTGAAGTTGAATTTGCTTTTGAAATATTATTTACATTTGTAATCATTTGCATACAAAACATGCAAAGCCTAATATTTCATATTCTGTAATTTCCTCTATTTCTTTATGTTGGGATGGGAAAAAATGCTTTGTGCTTAAATGACTGAAAAAAAAAAGGAATTCACGTGTTTTAGTATCATAATATCTTACTTACAGTGTTAAATGACTATCCAAATCCCATCTTTTTAATTTTAAGGTGGCCAAAGCATCCCTACATATACATTTTACTGAGCGAGCACAAATTAAAGGGAACACTGCATGCAAATGCCATGCTGATTTTCCAAAAACCAACAAAGCCTGTAGATATGTAAAGATTCAATTAAGATTTTAATGCATTTCTCTTCATGATCAGTGCTAAATGTTAACCAAACTATCCTGTTGTGCCGTGAGACTTCATCTCATACATACAACAGTGAGAAAGCAGCCGTTGTTTCACGGGCAACTGGGTGAAAAGCCCACACAGTCAGGAAGACAGCGAGGCCGGAAACACCGGGGGTCACGTTCCTTTGGCATAAGCCGGATCTCGGAGCAGGTGTGGGATCGTAACACAGCAGATAATTTAAGCAGAGATCTGCGGCAAAGGCACCTAAAGCAGGTGCAAAACTGCAGCAGCGCTCCCTGAACTCCACCGCCAGACCGAGATCAATTAAACGGGCCTGATGGTCCTCCTTCCAGGAGTCATAAAACCTCTCTCATTTGTAACCCATATCTGTCATCTCTACCACCCCTCAGGCAACATACATCAACTTCCCCCACCCTCGCAGTCCCGCTGCGCTAAGGTTTATACTCAGACTCAGTAAAAGGTAATCAATGTTGTCCGTGGCACGTCGCTTCTTCCACACGATCTATCAAAGAGGGCTGCGTGTCCGGGGCCCGAGTCTGAGGACCCGAAGGCGATGCAGCCGCTCGCGAGACATAAATCACAGCGAATCTATAACACATTAGTTTATGTGAGTTCGCAGCATGTATGTGCTTGTATGGAAAAGCGGTGCTGAAAGGCTTCTGCAGTGGCATTATGGCGATGCATGAGATCGCATATCAACGGAGCTGTCAATAGCACTCAGCAAATGCATGGGAATGCAATGACACATATATACAGCCAAACAGAGCCAAAGGTGACAGCTGCCGATAACTCACATCGCTCGGTTTCTAATTGCGGGCTGCGTTAAAAATTAATGTGATAATTACATGCAAGCTGGAATGCGCTGACGCAACTCAGGTTTCATTAGCGGCGTGTAATCTGAAGGGCGCGGCGCTTTAAGGCATCTCTGGACATACATCACTTGCTTAATTGGATAATCTAAATAGCTGATTGGATATCGAGTTCAAGCACGGGCTCCAAGGGGCCCAATGGGGAGCCGGGTAAATGACAACAATCAGCGAGAACAGAGCCGAGACGCTTGAGGATTAAACGGAGATCATGTCGGCACACAACGAGGGGCAAACAGCCACCGGTTCGTGAACGTGAGAGGAAACGCTGTCAACTTTCACAAGGCGCAGCACAGAGTTTTTTCCACACACGTAGAAGACATGAAAGGCATGTGCTCGCCCAGGAGACAAGCCTTTAGAGATGTCGACTTATCGACATGGATGAGTAGCACACGGTCAAAGCTGCCTTGCTCTTACTGGAAACTACAAGATAAAGAAAACATGCAGCAGGGAATTAAGCAATTCAAACGCATGCAAAATCAAGTGCATGAAACACGGATGCAGAAAAAGGCTACTCAGTTTGCGAGCACAAAGCTTTAAACGATGATGTGGCCAACTTTAACATAATTAACCATTTCATGAATCAGTAAATCTATGCATTAGATGTCTAGTGCATATAAGCATGCATGCATGAGCCAGTGCAGACATAAGTTAATTACTGACTAAATATAAATAAGAAGGGAGTGTTCTCGTTGTGCTATTCATTAAGTACTCAATTATCTATAGAACAACCAAAGCATGATAAAAGTCAGCTAATCAAAGGCTTTGCTACATCAACATACTGTTTTGATGATAATAAAGTGACAAAATGTCACGCAAAGGAGTCAAACAAGAGATCTTCACATGAATATTACAGAAATCATACCATGCCCTTGAAATATTGAAGGGCTTCTAAATAATGTTGCACAAACTTAGAGTATATGCACGAGTCAATATTAAGAGATACTGAAATGTCTTATTTCAGAATATCCACATCATGCTGGTTAAGATGAGAACTGTAGCTCTTTTGGGCAAAAATGTTATTGACGATACTGTAAATGATACACCAAACCAACAAATCCCACCAATAATCAATCATTTCCAGCCTAATTGAGCAGATTCAGAAATGATCAATAGGTGATCAGCTCAATAACACACAAAGGAGACAAGCCTCCGTTCAGTCAAGCACATCAAGACAGAAGTTCACTTGGTGATTCTGCAACATAATGATCAAGTTTCAATACTGCCTTGACACTAAATTATTGCCTAGATGAGTTACAGTGCTGGAAAAACACAACCCATGGTAACCTTTAAAATATGCATCATCGATGAAAAGAAACTATTTCTGACACAGAAGAGTACATCCAGGTAAAATGGGACAAGCTTAATCATCTTTATCATTAGTGAATATGCTTGCGTTACTAAAAAGAATCGTTCACAACATTTGGACCGAAAATGTCCCACCTGTATTCCCCCGACGTACATTTATTGCATACGTATATACAGTACATACACAGTTGACACACAGACACAATGTTTTTTTCAATGATCTGCCAAAATAACCCAATGAATCACCGCAATAATCAGTCATTTCGGGTTTTATCAGCAGATTTTGAAATTGAACAATAGATGATGATTTTAGTAACACATCAGTCGGTGTCTATGGAATATCTAGGCAACTCTTTCCAACTTTTCGTTTTAGGCAAATGCACATATCGATAATATCAGACAGCAAAAGACGCATTAAAGATTAAATCGCCTTATTGATTAAAACGCAAACTATCGGCAACAAGTTGCGCGTAACCCTTCTATATATGATAGTGTCTGCATTATACACACGTCTCCAGTCGTGTTATACGTCTCAATAGACGTTCTACCTAAGAATCTGAGAGTTGGAAACATGCATTGGCTGTAAGTCTCTGTAATAAAGCATAAGTTTATGGAGAGGAGCTTTACCTGAAGCGCAGTCACACTGAAGCCTGGCTGTGGATTTTACGCACTGTGTTCCGCGTAATTCGTGCTGCTCCTCTATAAGGGTATCCTCAATGCGGCGCGGTGTGAGTGCTGGGGACAGACGCGATGCGATGCGATGCCTGGTCTCCTCTCCGCCGCCGCGCCGCGCGTGATGAGTCTCTTCTGTCTCCAGCGCGCGCGTCTGACAGCAGCGCGCAGCCTCATGCGGCGATGAGCAGAACTGACTGAATAAGAGCAGGGCTGAGAGTTCACATACTGCTGCGTGCACACTTGCGTTAACCCCCCCAAGTATGCGTTACAAAAGAAATATTTCATTTGCCTTTCTTACATGAAATTGAACATATTCGGGGAGTCCCGCGCTTGAGCACACTTCCGCTTACTGTCAAGGTGTTTAATATTGCATCTTCTCGCTCATTATGCTCCTGTAACCACATAAATAAATAAATAAGTAAAAATCAACAAAGCTGTCGACTCTGCATTTTTGACTGATGTCACAAATAATGAATATATATTTTTTCATTATTATTATTATTACATTAACCATGCTACACAGCGACCCTAATATAAGTAAGCACGCAGCAATAACGATAAAATAAAGAAATATATTTCCTAGTTGTAAATGAGATTTTACAACTTAGTTTTTAATTGAGTTTTTCTAGTTCACAATTTTCACTTTTCTATTTAGTGTACAAGATAAAATGCAAGCTACAAGTAAATTTAATAACACTAAATAGCAAAAAAGCAAAAAAAAACATCATACAGTTGCATATGACCATTAAACGAGCCGCTGTTACTGGTGTTGTTAATAGGAAGGCCTACTATTCCTATTATTTCTCCCATTTTCCTATAAAATATTTCGTAAGACTAATCTGCTAGCATGCAGTTCCGAGATCAGCAGGTGTCATTTTCTCGATGTCAATAATCCAGAATCAATTTAGTGAGAGCACCACCTAAAGGCAAATACAACGTTTTTTGTCAAGGCAAGCATGGTAAAGACCACCAAAAAAAGTGGTTTCAATATAATTTCATATGGCGGAGAAGACGACTAAAATAAGTAAAAATTCAGTTTCCAGTGGTTAATTACGACTTTGTGGTGGCATTCACTTGGATCCATTGGCAGCCGATCTCCTCTGCAAATTAGCACATAGAGTACCTAACTACCTAACTTTGCTTTTTAAACCGGTAGAAAAAAATCAACACACACACAAAAAAAATCCATTAATAACAGGTGTAGTTTTCACTGCTGTGCAAGCTGTACATAGCGTACATGTTAGCAATGTGTTTTAGAATTTCATGACCCTTTAAAGAGAATGTTTATTCTGCATGCATGCTGTCAATAAATGCATGAACCCAACTGTTACAAAATCTATTCACTGAATGCAAATAATACCTTAGGCTACTATGAAAAAACATAGCCTACAGGCTTCCCTAAATAATAGTGACAAATGTGGAAATCATTTGTATCTTATGTTAAAAGTTGAAAAGCCTATTTGTTAATCCAGCCAAGCACTTTAAAATCTGCCATTCAAAAACCAGCAGTTTTTGCGGACTCCTTGTTGCTGCAAAGAACCTTTATTTTTACTGCTTCAAGAAACAGAAAGACAGTGGAGGGGTGGGCGACGGTAGATCCCCTTTCCCCCCGACACGAGCATCACGGCATAAGGCCAGCAGATAGTGCTCGCAGTGGCATCATTTACTGTATGTCGGGGGTTAAGTACCTAGCTGAGGAGGTCTTGATCAATATCTCACCTAGCGCTGAACCCACAGAGGCAGGCAGGCGCTGAGTGAAAGGTGAAATGCTTTCAGTGCGTCACACAGAGAAAAACCAACAACACTCCCTAGAGATTTTATCTAGCACAATGTTCCTGTGTTGTCGAGTACTCGCTTTTATAAATGTGACTGAACACAAACAGACCTTAGTTAGGCTAGCGCCATATATAATTTCTGAAAGATGAAAACGAGGCTGTGAAGGACTGAAGCATAGCGCGTTTGAATGTTGATGGGTCGTGTTGTTTAGAAACACACAGATTGTTCAGCTGATGAAATGTCTTTCTGAAATAGCTTTCAGTAGACAACTTCATAAAACAAGGTGATTTGTTTTAGGCTATATGTCGAGCTTCACCAGAAATCAAGTCTCACTGCTTCCGCTAAGTCAGAGAATGTACTAGTCATATGATTTTAAGCTAATCAGCTAACCTAGCTATTGTTGGTGTTTTATTCAATTAATATCAAAATGTTATTAAGATAAAGAAAAATCATTGATCATATTTGGTCTTCTTTGAAGGTGTAACGGAGGTGCTGTGCGAGTAAACCTCACTCCCCTGACCTCAAAAGAGGCGCTCTAGTGACTGACGCTAGAGGTCATGGCCTTTAGCCTTCTAGTTAGGCCACCTGCCTCCCATGCTGGAGACCTGGGTTCAAGACCCGCTCGGAGCGAGGACGAGTCGTGGTGGAAGCGGACCCAGGGGGGTTACGTTGGTGCCGTGACCCGGATGGGAGTGAGGTTTAGCGGGGTGAGTGTAACAGAGGCCAAAAGCAGCTAGTATTTGAAATCCATTTAGCCTACTGCTAAAAAAGATTGCATGTCAAGAAAATATCGTCTTTCAAGAATTCAATCAAATAATAGCTAAATGTCAGTCTGTTGCCCACACAAGCCCACTGTATAATTAGGATTTCTGCACGCAAGTTGTTTGGACTACTTTTTGATCCATTTGTAGGTTATAATAAGTTGAGTTGCCATTCAAAATGTTAATAAATAAAATAAATACCAGTCTACAAGTGTGCAAATAATTTAGCATTAGTGTATTTAGCAACTTTTAATATGAGACTGTTCTGAGTGACAACGTTTGTGGAAATATATATTGACACTGAGTCACATTCACTGAGGTACAGCCCTCTGACATCTATCCCCGCTCTGCCCTCTGTATCCAGAGAAGGCTATGAATCTAATTCAAGTACAGACACTAATCTAGAGTAAAAATCTCTTAACCGCAGATTGGTGGTGCTAGAGCGTCTTTCTCACTCTCTCTCTTCCCCATCCTCCTCCATATAAGAACGCTACAAGTAAGTTACAGCCCTGTTTTACCCATAACACACCTTGACTTACGGATGCGGTCCATCCATCATTGTCTCGCATGAATTTGCCTGTCATATTTCATCCCTCCTTTCTCTGAAGCCCTAAATATCTTGTCTCGGGAAACGCTGACTATAGAAATAGCTTCTGAATATTACATGTATATATTTTTGTTTGCAGGATGTTCTGGCCGTGGAGTCTGTAATCTCTCAAACTAAGCAGTGTTTGAAATTCAGTAAACCTGCGTAAACATGACCAGCAGAGGAAAACAAATAACTCTCGCGGTGATCAGAGGCACGTTCATCATGCGGTCAATAAACAGGCCGTCACAAAAGACTAAACAAACGCTTTAGCAAAAATGTTTCTAAATCTGTTTGAACTTGGGATTAACTCCAACGGAAAAACGTGCATGTAACAGTGTAACTAAACTAACAACGCCACTAACTATTTACTGTTTTTTCACGTTTATCACGTTTCCTGTATTCAATTGACATTTTTCCAGTGTTGTTATGGCTAACTAAAACTGAAATTAGTAAGAAAATTTTTCTTTGAATATAAATATTTGATGAAAACGTAAATAAAATTAGAAAAACTTGGCAACTAAGTTAAATAAAAATATATGTTTATATACACTATACCTTTGAAATCAGTAAGATATTTTTAGAATGATTTCTGAGAGGATCATGTGACACTGAAGACTGGAGTAATGATGCTTTGTATCACAGGAATAAATTACA
>JAUCMS010000574.1:0-11233 GCA_032357445.1 Enteromius radiatus | reverse complement strand
TTAAAATATTTATTTAAAGCTTCTTTCTTTTCAGATTCTTATTTACAGCATTATTTTAATAGGATGTATATTAACTTGTTGGGAGAAAAACGGTGGTTCATTGTGAAATCAGACATTGAGCACCCCCATATAGCCAAATGGTATGATCATAACACCCCGCCAATATTCGACTGTGAGATCGGGGGTCGAATCAAGCTCCTCGAATTGAAGCATCGAATCGTCAACTATTTGAGGACACCCCTACTAATTTCCATCAGCTATATTGATAAAAATGTTAAAGGGCTAAATATTTTTTCCTCAAAAAGTCATTGGATGGAAACCTGATTACTGAACTTAGATTTGTAAAATGTCAAACTAAATTTAAAAATTCAAATTCTTCAAGAATCTAAGCTTTGGCGGTCCACATTAATTTTATAGCTCTGTGCCATACCAACAATTGCCTCATTTATGTTTGTTTTTATTTCTTCCAATCGATTTTGCAAGAAACATCTGAGACTATTGTTGGGTTGCAAGTACAAAAGTTTGAGGTCTATACGATTTGTAAAAGAAATTAAGCTAAGATTAAACTGTCAGTAAAGACATGTTATGAAAGATTACTTAAAAAAATACTATATCCTAAAAATTCTAATTTGGTATATCATATTCCTGAAGTGTGTAGTCTTGGAAAGGTTACTTTGGAAATGTAATAAGTTACAGATTACAAGTTACCCTATATAAAATGTAATAAATAGTGTAACTATTACATGTACTTCATTAAAATAATGCAGCTGATTACATTTGATTACTTTTCAAAATTTCTAATGAATGTTTTCAATCATTTTGAAGCAGGGCTACTCTTACAGTATTGCTCAACACTGATTACTGTCAGATTTTCAAAATCCTGATGATAAATGCTTTATAATTGTATTATATACTATATATTATATATATTATATTATATTTAAAATTTACTACGATGGCACAAAATCAGACTTTAGCACCTCTTTTCACTTTGAGATAGTTCTAAAATGTTAAATATAGATTTAGAATCAGAACATAGTTTAATTAAATTTGAAATGAAATCTTTGCCGAGTAGAAACACTGACAATGAATCTAATGATATTAAATAAACATGTGTCCTATTCTGTGTCCAAAACTCCTGAAGCATTGATGTATAAAGAAGTCAATCAAATCTATGTGTGTGTGTGTGTGTGTGTGTGAAAATATTGAGATGTATCCCCCTTTGACATTTAACATGTTCATAAGTAACTGTATTTAATTACACATTTTTTCCACAGATTATATTTACATTTATTAATTTAAATTTAAGTAGTTACTGACCAACATTTTTGAAACTTTTAATAAAATGAGGTTTTATTTTAAATTCTAATAATGTTTCACAATATAACTGTTTTACTGTAAGTTTGTTAAAGTAAATGCTGCCCTGGTGAGCATACAGTAAAGCATTTTAGTAATCTTACAGGAATAATGAAACACTTGCGTTGTTGTTTACATATGCTGTTTTTTTCTGCAGCGAAACCATAATGTTTCTGCATCAGATATTCTACCAAGGGTTGAAAGCTCGAATAGCAAGCTGGCCAACATTAGTCTTGGGTGAGTGCACTGCCAGAGCATTTGGCAACCAACAGCAAAGAACGTTCTATAGACTCTTCAAATTGCAAGCTAGCTTTTTCAAAGGGTGCCACAGATCTGAGGCCCAGTCACACTGACTCTGATCTTCCTTCCTGTCCTTCAGCCGACCTATTTGACATCCTGTTGCCCATGCTGAACATCTACCAGGAGTTTGTCCGTAACCACCAGTACAGTTTGCAGATCTTGGCCCACTGCAAGCAGAATCGCGACTTCGACAAGCTGCTTAAACAGTATGAAGCCAAGCCTGACTGTGAGGAGCGTACGCTGGAGACATTCCTCACTTACCCCATGTTCCAGGTGACCATAATCCTTCATTCAGGCTCTCATTACCATGCTATGAATCACAAGCTGGCTAGTAGCACATGGCAGGTCCTCGTGTGCTTTTTTAGTCCCTTAAAGTAGGATTTTGTAGTGTATTCTGGGCCATAATAGCTTTTTTCTTGTAGAGTAAGCAGTTTCCATGTGATCTAGTCTAGCAAGGTCTACTTTGGGCTTTGCAGCGTTGGTAATATATGTGCTGATGAGTGATAGAGCTCCCCTCTAAGCCTCCTCTGCAAGAATACGGTGCACACTGTTAGCAAAGATGTGTTTGGATTCATGCACATGACTAAGTGTGGATATGGTGAGTGTGTTTGTTACAGAAGGGGGGAAAAAAAATCGAAAACTATCATCCTGTCTGACATTATGACATGTGCTTCTTGTCTGGCAGATTCCTCGGTACATACTGACCCTCCATGAGCTGTTAGCACATACACCGCATGAGCATGTGGAGAGAAACAGCTTGGATTACGCCAAGTCAAAGCTGGAGGAGCTTTCCAGGTGCGTTAATATGTGCCTCCAGTACACCCATCCATGGCCATGTGTCAACACTGCTACATCATTTCTCACTACTTACAGGTTATCAGCCTTATTTGTGAATGAAGCTGTAATTCGTTCCTGAAACAGAGCATCAAATCAATTGCTAAATGCTATAAAGAGTGTCATTTCCTCAATTACAACTGCAGTCTGACTGTGCAACACGACTGGACTGAACATGATACCATGGTGCCAGTTCTATTTGTTTGTCCAAGGGCTTGATAATGCCACAGAAAGTGCATACGTATGTGAATCATATTTGATAACAGGATTTAGAATTCCTTTTTTTATATAGTTTTCCATGTCATTTTAGTTTTTATTCTGTGATAATTAGTTTTCAGTTTGTTAAATATATTTATTAAAATATGTAATATGCAAATAAGTTTATTTGATTTTATATACTTTGGGATCATAAAAATTTCGTTTAAAATATATTGTTATATTGTTATATATGAAATACATAAAGTATGCAATATAGAAATAGATCAAATTAATATATGGGCATTATATAAAAAAATAAAATAAATTGAAATCATGAAAATACAGCATGAAATGTATTTCTACAGTATGTTTTATAAATATATATTAAAATATGCAATTTATACAGTCATATTTTAGTTATATAAATAGTATACATTATATTTAAATATTATATAAAATAAATATAAGTGATATTTTCGTAACTCCAAAGCTAACCTGAAATTGAAACTTTTTACTGTCAATTTCTGTAATTAATTTTTAATAACATCTGTGAGTGCTAAAGTGATGTTATCTCCACAGAATCATGCATGATGAGGTTAGCGAGACAGAGAACATTAGGAAGAACCTCGCTATCGAGCGTATGATCGTGGAGGGCTGTGAGATTCTCCTAGACACCAGCCAGACCTTTGTCAGACAAGGTGAACTCTCAACACACACATACACAAATCCTCCTGAGCGCTCTGTTGAAAGGGGCCACAGATATGCGATAAGAAGACGTTTGGATTCTCCTTTCCTTCTGTTCTTTTCTGCAAACTGTCACTCTTGTCACCTCTTATTGTCAAGCCCCCCACCTCCCCTTCCCACTCCAAGGCTTTTCTGGGCTGCCCTCTTTTCCCTGCCAGCACAAAGCAGAGTGTTAACTCAAAGGATCGGGCACCCTAATCCTGCTAGTCTCCGTAGAGCACGGTTTGTTCAAAGACCAGACCAACGCTTTCATTTCCAAGTGTAATCACATTTTTACCAGTCAAACCTGGTGTTGAGCCCGAGATCGGAAATGTCACTGATGCGCTGCAGGATAGGAAGACACGAGGAAACTGATAAGAGTCTGATAAGAACATATGTCACTGCAGTATTTCCACATGTGCTGGCATAGCATTTGTCTGCTCCACGTTTCTCAGCTTTACCTGCAGGGCTAACGCATCCTGCATCTCCATGCATGTTTTTCAGGATCTCTGATACAAGTGCCCATGAGTGAGAAGGGAAAGATCACCCGTGGCCGACTGGGCTCTCTGTCTCTAAAGAAGGAGGGAGAGAGGCAGTGTTTCCTTTTCTCCAAACATCTGATCATCTGCACTAGAGGCTCTGGAGGAAAACTACACCTCACCAAGGTGAAGCCTCATGCACTTCATTACACAGTCTTAAAAAAACGTACACACTAGGCGTGATATGAAGAAGATATATATATATATATATATATATAGGACGGTTTTAAAGCTGTTTTAGCACATTTTTCTTTTGTTTTTATTACTCATTCTTAGGAGATGAAGGAACTTTTGTTTCCCTTCTGTTTTGTTATCCCTTCTGTTGACTAAAAGTAACAATGCATCTACATATCTGCTAACTGGTAGGGTTAGGGTTAGAATAAGTTGACATGTACTTGAAAAGTTACTTATAGTCAGTAAAATGTCTGTCAGACAGTGAACTAATATTCTAGGTGCAGAGTTACTTATTGTTAACAGAGTGTTCAAAAGAGACCATCAAAATAAAGTGTTACTGAAACTTTTCTTAGATTTGTTAGCTTTTCAATGAACTTGTAAAAATTGACATTGCCTTTAAATGCAATAAAAATTTAATTAAATCTATTTAAATCTAATTAATTAAATCTATCAACAGTAGTAGTAGTAACAGTAGTAGTAATTTGTAGTAATAATTGTTTTTAATGAATGGCCAACAAACATCTTTTTTAAAACTATTTTTGAGATTAAGTAACTTTTATGTGATTATTAAGATATTTAATTCACGTTGCAACATGGATATATAATAAAAAATAACAATAACAATAACAACAAAAATAATAATAAATAATGTAAAATATGCATTGCTTCTTGGAAATAATAACATTGAATAGAATGATCTTATTAATTCATCAATTAATTAATGAACAACAACAATATTATTCATGCTTTAATGAATGATCAGCATGTTAACTTTTTCATATATTTTTTTAACCTTTTTAAACATTTTATCCCTTTTTTTTTTGCATTTATCTATGCACCGTGCAGTGTAGTACTTTATGGTATCATATTACAAAATGTGCTGTCACAGCAGAATGGTCGATTGTAGTAAAAAAAACAATACATATAATTCAGATAGCAAAACAAAAGTTGTTTGTTTGTTTTTTTAATTTGCATCGTTCTTTAATTTCTCAGAGAATGATGTTTGAATGTATCAGGCTCCTTGTTAAACCAGTGAAATGTTATGTTGTGCCCAGAAAGGGTGATTACCACCTTTAGCCGATTGTAATTTTACCACATTCAATAGGCCACTATTGCTCTTGGTCTATGGGGAAATTCAAGAAGGAGATCCTCACCATAATCACTGTTTTAGTATGGCTGCTATTGATAATTTGATAGATTCTCAGAGCATGTCTGACTGTTGCTTGTCTCCGGATGGCAGAATGGAGTGGTGTCTCTCATTGACTGCACACTGATAGAGGAACCAGAGGGTACAGATGACGAGTGTATGTACCAAACTCTTGATTTAATCTTAAACATACCATAAAATATCTGCAATAGCAAAAGGAGGCTCACATTTTGACACTGATAAGAGACCTTGTACTTACCCGCATTGATATTGACCTGTTATGGAAGTAGATCCAACCACAAATCTAATCACAACAGACCAGAGGATCACTACGTTTTCTTTTTCCTCTTCAGCCAAGTCAGACAAGAGCGGTCAGGACATGGAGCACCTGGATTTTAAGATTGTGGTGGAGCCCAAAGACAGCCAGTCCTTCACCATCATCCTGGTGGCCTCCTCACGGCAAGAGAAGTCAGCCTGGACCAGTGACATCAGCCAGGCACGTCTGCTCACATCAGATAACACTGAGTGATCCACGCAGCCCTGGGCAAGACCTTCGCCTTTTACTCACGTCCTGTGCTTCGAATACTGTCCTCACGCTCTTTTTTTCCCTATCTTTCTCTCTTACACTCTTTATTACAGTGCATAGATAATATTCGTTGTAATGGACTGATGATGAATGCCTTCGAGGAGAACTCTAAAGTCACTGTGCCCCAGATGATCAAGTAAGCACTTCTTCTCACATTGGAAGAACAGAACTATGCTTATTTAAGTCTGCAAATCACTTCTAACAATCTGTGTCGCGTGTTTAGGTCTGACGCCAGTTTGTACTGTGATGACGTGGATATCCGCTTCAGTAAGATGATGAACTCCTGCAAGGTGTTGCAGATCCGCTATGCCAGCGTGGAACGCCTGCTGGAGAGGTTGACTGACCTGCGGTTCCTCTCCATCGACTTCCTCAACACCTTCCTGCACTCCTACCGCGTGTTCACCAGCGCTGACGTAGTGCTTGACAAACTCATCACCATATACAAGAGACCTATCAGCGCTATACCAGCCCGGTGAGCCACACAGACGTTTTGTTTTTTTTTTACCGTAAAGAAGATGAGAAAACATGGGATGCATAAAGATGCTCTCATTTACCTGTACATACAGCTGAGGTCAAAAGTTTACATCCCCCTTTCAGAATCAAAATGAAAAAGAATCATACAAAATGGATGTTATTGTTTATTTAGTACTGACCTGAATAAGATATAAAAATGAAATGTTTACATCCCCTTGATTCTTAGTACTTCTTTAAGCATTACAAATCTTGCTAAACCCAAACTTTTGAACGGCAGTGTATATATTAACATTTTTGCAATTTAAAATAACTGTTTTCTATTTTATTTTTATTATTAAAATCCAGTTTATTCCTGTGATGGCAAAGCATCTTTCAGAAGATCTTCATCTTTTAGAAATAATTCTAATATGCTAATTTGATGCTCAAGAAACATTTCGTATTACCACAATTCATAACAGTTGTGCTGTTCAAAACTGTTATACATTTGATCAAGATTCTTTGATGAATAGAGAGTTTAAAAAAAAAATTGAACATGTATTTACTGTCACTCTTGATCAATTTAATGCATTCTTGTTAAATAAATTATTAATTTCTAGAAAAAAAAAAGAAAAAACCTATTAAACCTAAACTTTTGAATGCATTATAAATATATGAAAAGTATTAAAATAAAGTAGTCGACCTGTTTAGTTGTTCGTTAGAGGACCTATAATGATCCATCTCTAATTCTCAGCTCTTTTTTTTTATGCCGTTTGATGGACATGTATTTTGGCACACATATATAAATGCACATGCAGCTCTTAATTAGCAGCAGGTCTTTGCTTTGCTGGAGTTGTGTTCTGGTGTGAGAGAGAACGCGCAGAAAACGCAATTCAGTGTGATAGGAGAGAGGTCACACCAGTGTTTGTCACCCTATAGTGAGAACATGTGAGCGTCTGCGTGCGTACGGGATAAAAGGAGAGAAAAGACAGCGAAATAGAGAGAAAGCCAAAGGGGAAGGGAGTGAGATGTGCTGGAGTTGCTAAAGGCTTGCGAGAGGTCACACTAATGTGTGTCGCCCTGCTCTATGTATGTGTGTGTTCTGCTGGAAACAGCAGTAATTGGGCCCTGCTTCATCGCCTGCGTGCTTGCCTGACTGAAGCATCTCAGCGGGGCTCTGTCGCCATCACCTTAGCAACCGGCCACTCTGCTGCAGGACCCCACCCTCCGCCCGTGCCGCATCTGTGAGATGAAATATTTAGTGTGCACGTTTTGCTGCCTCTCTCGCTCTCTCTCTCTCTATCGCATACACGTTGTATTTTCGTCTCGCTTCCTGCATCTCCTCCTCCGATTGGCTTCAGAGACGGAGATCCAGGCAAATCGGTAAGAGCCGGGGACCTCCCACACACCCACAGCCTGCAGCACCCACTCTCCCCTGGGCAGACTGCACGGCTGTGATGCCTCCCCAGACCTCCCCCGCTCAGCTGCCCTGCCTCAGCTCCAACGGTCACCCAGACTGTCATAAGAGGGGCTATTTCTGTGCAGGCATGACGTGTAGGGGTGGCTCGATGTGTGGGAAAGCTTCTCTGCAATGCTCTCCAACCTTATAGAGAGATGTGAAGAGTAGGCTGTTTATGCTCCGCAGAGACGCTTCTCTCTGTCAGCGCATATACTCTGAGCACACAGCACGGTGTTGGGAAGCCATTATGGGCTAAATCATGAGCTGCAATGAGAGGCAAAGATAGTGATGTGCCAATGGTGGGTTACTAAATCTGATCTCTGATTCTGAAATCTGTCCCGATCCCGAATTACGGCCAGGAGAGCCGATCCTGAGTCCAGTTCCCGAGTCCCCTCTAGAGCTTGCGCTGCAAGACCGCCTCCCTGAGTTTGTGCCGCAAGAGCACCCACATGAGCCATTGTTTACAGGAGAGGAGAATTTTGGCACCTGACCCACCATGGCCATTCAAAGTTCCCGATCCGCCGTGACCTCTCACAGTACCTGATCCGCCATGGCCATTCAAGGTTCCCGATCCGCTATGGCCTCCGAAAGCTACGAAGCCACCCTGGAGGCAACCAGTGACTCCAGGGTGCCCACACCCCCTCCCTCGCTGTTAAATTTGTTTGTTACGGTGCAAGGACGCGCCTTCCGGAGGGGAGGCGTAATGTAACGCTATCTGTCACTGTTTAGTCTGTCACTGTTTAGTTTTGCTTTCGTTTCATGTCTTCCTGTATTGCCTTATTTGGTCTTGTTCCGTGTTTTGTTTAGTTTAATTCGTTTACCCGAGCCACCTGTAATCGCCACCTGTTTTGAGTTCTCCATAATGTTGTCATGTTTATAAGCCCTTTGAGTTTTGTCTTGTGCTGTCGGTTCTTAAGGTTATTTTGAATATGTATATTCTGCCTCTCATCTGTTTGTGGGATTATTATAGTTTATATTGATGTCACCGCTCTCATTTTCGCCTGAGACTACATATTCCTGACATCAGTGAGGTTGCGTTTATTTGAAGGAAAATGTAAAAAAATAGTAATAATGTGAACAGCCATTGCCATTTACAACATGGTCAATAAATCAACCCTCCCTCCTGCTTTTGTCAACACATAGATCCCTGGAGCTGTTTTTCGCGAGCAGCCAGAACAACAAGCTCCTCTATGGAGAGCCACCGAAGTCGCCCCGTGCCAGCCGCAAGTTCTCCTCCCCACCCCCACTGGCCATCACCAAAACCTCGTCCCCCAACCGCCGCCGCAAATTGTCCCTCAACATCCCCATCATCACCGGTGGGAAGGCTCTGGACCTGGCTGCCCTTAGCTGTTCCTCCAATGGCTATGCAAGCATGTACTCCTCCATGTCCCCTTTCAGCAAGACCACACTGGACATCAACAAGCTCTACGTGTCCAGCCCCATCACCAGCAAGATTCCTGATGAGGGCGAAAGCAAGACAGACAAGGCCGATGAGGTTTCGCTGTGCAAACAGGGTGAGGTCATACTGCTAATTATTCGACAAAGTTTAAATAGTACCAGAATCATTTTTGTTTCTCGGTCACAGCATAAACTGAAAACACAGTGTTTTATTTATTTTTTTATTATATTCATAATATGTATTAATACAGTGGTAACACTTGGTAAGTCTTTATGTGCATATAAAAGTAGCAATAATTAGTGTTGTCAAACGATTAATCACAATTAATCCGAAAGAGAGAGGAGAATTGCACCCTAATTCTCAATATAACTGTTTTCACTGATATCTTTAATGGTTTCTGTTGTCAGAAAAACGGAATGAATATGAAATAGTGACTGAAATGCACCCCATTATAAGCTACTCAACTAGCTCTACTTTACAAGATGTTAATCTAAATTAAAATCCTTATTTATAATCGAGCATTGTCTGATGAAACCAAGTACACATAAGATGTAGACAATGGCTATGCTGTGATTTTGGCTATATTTGCATGTAAAATAGAGTTAGAAGCAACGTAATATCTATTTTAACTGAAAGCCCTGCTCCTCTCAGCTGCTCGCTGAACAGAAGAGACGCAGAGAGAGGTGTGCGCGCTGGGAAAACAAGAGCTTGCACTCGCGCGGCATTACCAGAGACTCGCTGAGGTTTGTCCAAGAAGTCTCTAGATTTGTCGCTAGTCACTTTTAGGGAAAAATGTCGCCAAGGTGGTCTGAAAAGTCGCTAAATATAGCGGAAAAGTCACTAAGTTGGCAACACTGATCTGTAGCGACAACAGACCGCAAAGAATGATGGCCACGCTTGGGCTGATGGGAATTGTAGTTCCCGCTACATCCCGTTCGCTCTATTCGCCTGAGCAAACTTTTCTCAGACTACCTATCATTAGTATCATAAATACACACACATGCATGTATATATTTCAGAAAATATATTGTTAGTATATTAAATAAACTTATTTATAAATATAAATTATATGATTATAAATACATACATGTAAATGCATGTAAATATTTTCAAAATACATACTGTATGTGTGTATTTATACAGTGCCCTCCACTAAAATGTGCAAAAAAGATGTGCAAAATTCTAGCCTATCGTTGAAATAAAACAATTGAAAATGGGGAGAAAAACTTGTGATGAAATAAATGTTTTTCTGCAATACTTGTTGGCCACAATTATTGGCACCCCTACAATTTTTTATGAGTAAAATATCTCTGAAGTATATTTCCAGTCATATTCACAATTTTGAGCTCTCCAAGGTGATTATGAACATGAAAATATCCAGTCCTGGCTTCCTGTTTCACAGAAATATATATAGGAGAGAAAACAAAGCCCAAAATCCCTTAATCATCAACACAATGAGAAACAAAAGAATATATTTCTTATATGCTGCAAAAGACAATTGAGCTTCACAAATTAGTGAATGGCTTTAAGAAAAGAGCTAGAGCAGTGGAAATGACCATTTCCACCATCAGGGAAATAATTAAGAATTTCCAATCAACATAAAATGTTATGAAGCTGCCTGGAAAAGGATGTGTGTCTCTATTATCCTAATACACGGAGTGGCTAAAGAAAAATTCTCCTCACTTATCCAAAAACAATCTCCAGCATGTTCAGTTGTCAGACAGGACTGGAACTACAAATGGGACTGTCTTCTATGATCAGATGAAACTAAAAAATGAGCTTTTTAGCAACAATCACTCAAGATGGGTTTGGTGAACACAGGGATAAAAAGTACTCCATGTGTACAATGAAACATACTGCTGTATTTTTGATGTTGTGGGCCTATATTTCTGCTGGAGGTCCTGGACATCTTGTTTAGACACGTGGCATCAGGGATTCTATCAAATACCAGCAGATAACAAATCTAAAACTGTCTGACTCTGTTAGAAATATTATAATGGGCCATGGTTGGGTCTTCCACAGGGACAATAATCCAAACACAAACATCAAAATAAACACAAGAATTAGT
>JAUCMS010000573.1:0-11236 GCA_032357445.1 Enteromius radiatus | reverse complement strand
TGGTATGCCTACTATAGAATTCGGCCGGAAGCAGTAGGTCATCCGGGTACTTCTCGCCTACTGATTTTCGAATGCTACTGTATGAATTCGGACATACTACCCACCTCGCATACTGTTTTTCACGTACTATATAGTAGGGAAGTAAGCGATTTCGGACGCAGCAAAACTCTTCAGGGCAGTGGTCCTCCAGATCTGCCAGAACGTTGTTAGTTTCCTTTTTGCTCTGCAATGTATTTTTTTCTCTTCTTGAGAACATAATGTAAAGCGCAAAAGCACCATGGATTGTCAGACATAGCAACAGTAATAAAGGGTGGCAGGTCTTTTACGAACCGTCAGTTGCATAACAACACTTTAGAACCCATATAGAATTCTCTAGTAGCCACATAGAACACAATATCAACCATACTTTAAAAATATGAATGAAAATTCTGAAATCATTTCCTCATGCCGTTCATCTTGTTCAACAAGATGTTCATCTTCAGAACACAAATGAAGATATTTCTAATTAATCCTCCATTAACAGTCAAAATAAAAAGACAATAAACCTAAGAAAGCTCTATTTGCTGCCCAGAACACACTACATAGAAACTGCAGAGTAGAACTTAGAATATATCAAGACACCACCTAGAAATACCCAAGACACAATCAGCAAAACAACAAGTTAAAAATATTTCTGAACAGCCTAATAACCACTTAGCAACACCCTGGAAGCTAACAACACCCTAGCATCACAACATTTTCTGCAAGTAGCACTGCTCATATTTTAAAAACAGACTACTATGATTTTGTCAGCCCTATAGACAATGCCAGAAAGCAGCCAACCAGTTGCTCTGCATTGATTTTGATCTCACTGCATCTGAGGAAACGCTAGCATTATCAGTGCAGTTTATGATAAATGTGTCATGTTTCAGTGCCGCTCGTTTGAATTCTGCCTGCGTGTTTGTGTGCGTTAGAATGACAGATTCCCATCAGCATCAGCATGTGTTGCTATAAATAGTGTCGGGAGCGAGAAGCATAATGCGGTTTAGTCAGAGTGTGTAAATGGGAAGCTGTGTGTGTCGTTCCCTTCAGGGTCTGCCGAGTGTGCGGGCAGACAGCAGACCACGTTACAATCCGTTGTGATGGCTACGTCGAGCGTCTCTACGTATGCACACATTATGTCTTCTCTGGCACTTGTTTCTCAAGGAAGGAGAGTGGTTGTTTGTGTTTTGGACATTTCAAATCATAAGAGTATAATTATTTAGTGGTGTTGTATCTAATGAGTGTATTTAGACTGGAAGTGAAGTAGGAAAGAGAGGTGGCAGATGAGATCGGGAAAGGTGTTCATGACAGAGTCGAACTTGGAACAGTGTAAGTATGATGTTAAATGTGATTGGTCAACACTATCTCATGGCAATTTGTAATAAAAAATTAAAAAGCCGAGTGACAGACTTGAACTTGTGATATCTGCTTGAGGAAATATTTTAGACTGTACATTTGGGGAAAAATAAATAAATACAGTACAACCTATGAATTTGATTTGCAGTTTGCTAACTGACTATTTTAGCAGCATTAAGGAGCAATGGAAATATTATTCAAATAATATTCTTAGCACAGATATTAATTGTAACATGTTTGCCTTCAGTGGTGTAATGTCTGGGAGAACCTTTTTTCAGTTTGGTGGTGTTTATTTTGTGTAATAAGTGACTTTGCACTTCACTTCTGGGAACAAGGAGCCTTTCAGTGGCAATTTGGACAGTCTGAGATGGAAATTTCCAAGCACAGCTAGTAAACTGTAACATTCATACACCAATTTGAGAAAAGAACAGAACACTAAGATTCATTATAGTTTGATAGTCCACTTTAGACATTCTACTAACTATAAGTACAGTATATACTTGCTAAATTTCTCAGTCAGTATGTAGTGTGTTGTGGACCCATCAAAATAAAGTGTTAGAAGTTATTAAGCAGACAGTCTACCAATACCTTAATTACTGCTAGTTGACATGGAGTTGCAAAGTTACTTACAGTTAGTAGAAGTGTTGCCTTCAACGCTTTACTGTAAGAAACTTGGGTGGTTGGGTATAAATAATCCTTCTTCTACAAGTCACATAACTTCTAGATTTAAGTCCATTTTTATGAATATATATAGGTATAAATGGACCTCTGTCTGGGAGCATTGCCATTCATTTCCAAGAATACAAAAGACCATGAAGGTAAAGTATTCTGAAGCTCAAAGTAAATAAATGAATCGTGGAATCATGGCAAGAATCTGAGAGTGGTTACATGGCTTAAATATATCTAAAGGTATAAACAGGTTTACTTTTGAGAGGATGGTGTGAAAAACTGAACATCCACAAATCATTGAAATGTAGATGAATAGAACTTAAAGTATACTTAATGTCAAGGCATATGCATATGTAATGTGATACACAAAAAAAAACAAGGCACCTAAAGCATCTGCTGCTAGTGCTCAAAATTTTAGAAGAAGATTCTGAGATAAAAGTGTATTTATTATTTGAAGAGCTTTCAGGCCTCAGTTTGGCATATTCCTAACAGCACTTCAAACTGAGAAGAGCATTACGCTCGGGTGAACAAGGGTGGTGGCAGATTCATGCTTTGGGGATGGACCTCTGTGGCAGGGTCTTGGAAAACTCCAGGAAAAAAATACATAGTGCTAAATACAGGAATCCCCTGAGGCGAAGACCTGATGCGTGTATGCAAGAGGATGGGGCTTGGAGTTCAGTTCGTCTGCCCACGGGACAATTACCTCCAACATACTGGAACATGCAAAAGAACCACAGTAATGGCTTAAAGCCACAAATATAGATGTCCTGAAGTGCTTCACTTAAAGCCCAGATGTCACTCCAGATAATTATTTCAGGGTCCAGAACTTGAATATGAGAGAGCACATTACTCCTGTGCTTCTCAATCTTCATGGCTTCTTGTACGATGCAGAATTCATTACAAAGTGCTGCTGTATGTCTTTAAAGCTTTGCATGGTTTTGCACCAAAGAAGGTTTTTGATTTAATCAGTCTGCCTCAATCGATTGGTTCCTTTTGCTTAAAATGCAAAAGTGGTCAGGCCTTTTCTGTTGCAATTCCAACACAGTCTCGCGACCAGTTCGTAGGTATTTGTACGAGGTCCCTAATTCGCACTAATTCGCACAACCTCAGTCTATTTGTCTAAAACCCTGTGACTGGTAGGTTTAGGGGCGGGGTTAGATTTAGGCCATTCGTACAAATTCATACGAATTGGCAACTCGTAAAATACGTACGATTTCGAAGAAATTGTATGAATTCGCCACCTTGTAAAATATGTATGAATTGCCGTGAGTTCAAATGTAAGTTTTTGTTTGTTTGATGTGATGATTGCCACAAACGTTACCCAAAGCGACTCAATAGCATATTCGACAAAGTGCTAAAGATGCATTAAAGAAGTACAATTCAACTTCTACAGTGTGACTGAATCAGAATGCTACTTTTTAGGATACCTTTCCTCAACTAGCCATTTGAGAGATTTTCTTTTATATTAGTACATTTTGATCAAATATTTTGAAACCGAAACACTCTTTTTGTGTAGAATGCCATGCTGAAGGATCTTGTTTAATAAGTCCTGAGACACAGGTAAGTAAATTAAAGTTAAAATAGGATTAAATGTGCTCAATATACTCTGTCGGTAAAAACTAGTCCACTGGTTTGCACCTTTGCCAAGCCCCTTCATTCCTCATGAGTTTCCCACCTTCCAGTAGCTCCCTCAAATGTGTAAACTTTTTCCCTAGAGAGAGCAAATCTCATCAGGTTTGGTTGTGTGCTCTTATGTGTATTTGAGTGTAAAAGCAGGCTGGTTTGTGTGTGTTTGTGTTCCACAAGCCTGTGTCAATGTATGTTTTGTTCCACTCTGGGGTCATGCAGTATGTATAAATGTGAAGACGTATAGCGGAATAGAACATCACAGTGCCTTTTGGGATTTCTTATGTAACATATTCACCTCATTCATACATTTAAGACATGTATATGCCAGGGCAGGTTATATGAAAGAGAATGTCAAGAATTGGTTTGATGTCCAAAGAATTTGAAAGCGAAAGACCGTTATTATGCTTAACACACAGCTGGGTTTATATCTGATTTGGCTGCCCCAGTTATGACAAAGAGATTAGAACTCCCATTTTTAAAAAAATGGTAAATCATGCATAAATAGCAGACCAAATCATTTCAAATCTGTTGCTGTGTGACACTGCAGTCCTTTACATAAAATATCATAAACCCCTCTGAGATGCCTACAATCACAGCATTTTCAAAAAGTAGGCAGTATTCCCAGAATGAATTGCGATGAGGTCAGTGGAAAAAAAAAAAAAAACTTGACAAAATTGATGAATTCTACATACTGTAGAAACACTAAAGCAAGCAATGTGTGAAATAAGTCTGGAGCTACGGCTAAAAGTAAATTTATCAAAGCATTCGTGATCACAATAAATGCAAACATGATGTATTATTTTGGTAGTGTGTCCCTTCTCAATATACTGTATCTTTCTCTGTTTTTCAGGTATGATGTCGACTCCAAGAGCTCCAACCTTTCAAAACATGTAAGTCTCAGAAATAGCTCCATGTTTCGTTATAATCACTTATTCTGTTGACCACCTCTAGACTATTATGAAGTTTAGGCTTAAGCTTCATAAACACTCGCCCAGCAGTAAAACCATCTCATAGTGCTTGCAATCAGCAGGTGTGTGTATATGAGAATAAAGAGGCAAATTTGGGTTAATAGAGATGTGTGATTAGAGAAGCTCTCACGGAGATGGTAGCATGATTGAAGCTGTGTTTTGGTGCTTAAGCGGTTCCCTGAGGTGTCATTTTACTCACTGATGATGGGTTTCGAGTAAAAGATGCTAATTCTCTACAGTGGTCCCATCTGTGTTCGTCATGGAATGTGGCCGTAATCATTCTTTTACGCACCAATCAACCCAAAAATATCTGACGTTAAAAGTCAGTTCATCCATCCTTTCATCCATACCAAAGTCTAGGATTTTTGGTAATTCCTTGAGATTTACAAGGCAAACTAACAATAGTCAGGTCATTTAATGCTAGATAATTCAGCATTTGTAGCACAGGGGACTGTGGGCATCCATCAATGTGGCAAAGTGGAACTGTTTATTGAAACACATCATGGCATGGAGTAAAGCACCACCAAACAACACCATTGATCTAAACCAGTCATACACCTCTCTGTATATCTGCCACATCCCAAGCAGCGCTCCAAAGCATCTGTACTGCTTTTGTGTCCTGCTGTGATCATGTGGACACACTAGCTGTTAAGGGACAGATAAAGCGATCTCTCCACACACCATGCTCAAGAGTAATTGAAAACACCCTCAGTTACTCCAGTGAGCATGCAGGTTCCATCTCTGAAAATTACTACTTCAAAATTATCTAACAAATCAGACACAGTGCCTCCTGGTGCTTTACTCCCTCCCTTAGTCACACAGAAATCAATATTACTCTCTTCCCCCCTGACTTGGAAAGACAAACACTGCTTGTCCACTTCTTATGGGAATTCTGCATAAAACCATTATACGGTAGGATGTGTTGAAAGGCAAAGAGCCACTACATTCTCAAGTGAAAATTAAGAGACGAGGCAGCAGGAAGAAAACCAGGCATGCAGAGACAGAGAACAAAACAGCGAGAGATAGATGGAGAAAGAAAGATGATGACAAGGAAGTCTTCAGAGAGTTAAAGACAATAATAAAGATAGATCATTCATACTGATCTTTATTAATACAAATTGAGAGTTTAGTGGCCAGCAGTAATTAGAGGAGCTGTAGAACAAGTGCTCATGGGAATGTCTGTGTCAGTGAAAATGAAGCATCTTATAAATTACTGATGATGAAAGTAAAAACTAAATTAGTGAAAAACGTTCACCCCCAAAATATTATATTTATTTATCCAATCATTCTGCTCTTTTCCATGCGGCAAAAGAATATAGTTTGGAGGTTTACAAAAGAGTATTTTACAATTTTAAACTCTTACTGAATTCCCCTCTGAAGTCACATGATTTTGTGAGGAACAAGTTCATTGAAATGATGAAATTCTTTTATCCATCCTTTCAATTTGGCATCATAGGAAGTGCATTTCTTTGGTTAGATGCTTCAAGGTTTGCTGAAGGGGAAGACTTGCATTATGTGAAGTAATTATGTAAATTAATTTAATTTAACTTCACATTATTTTATTTTATTTTATTTTATTTTTTATTTATTTTTTTATTTTATTTTATTTTATTTTATTATTTTATTTTAGATACGCATACAATTTCAAGTCCATCATTATTAAATTGAAATTATGTCTTTTAAAAATACAAACATACCCACCGGGGCAAAGCAAAGTTGACCTCGTTTTAATTCTTTTCATTCTCTTGATGTTTTCTTGTGTTTCCTTTGATCGTTCGCTCCACTGCACTTTCCATCTATGCACATTTTTTATTAACATGGAATAAGGTAAATGAAGGTCTATCTCTACATTACACAAATTGTATCGCCTACCTTTATAAAAACTGCTTTTGTAAAGGTCAGTGGGGTGGAGCTTCACAGCTCTGCCAGGAAAATCATTTGAATTCTTTAGGCTGTTCTAAGAAAAAAATTGTGCCTCACTTCAGATCGATAATCAGAGGGGTGACAACTTTTCCACATGGTGTTTGAACAGTTTTACCCTTTAAAAATAATGTGATTTTTTTTAAATTATATTATTGCTTACATAGTCCTTGGCAGCCATTCCATCTTATTGTATTAAAAGGAGTAGCCAAGATATACTTCAGCTCCTTTAGCAAGTGTGTGTTGATTATTTTTAAACTTTTTTCAACTTTATTTTTTCCAAAGATAAATCTTAATGCTACATAGAGAATTATGTGTTTCCAACTAGCTGACAGTGGTCTGGGAGGGCTATTTTCTGCTTCAGCATAGCAATGCCTTGGTGGACAAGGTCTAAAAAGAAAAGATTTACTGAGTCTACTGTAAAATAACTTAAACCAATCCCAAACCTGAGCTCCACCAACCACCTTAGGGATGCATTGGAACACTGACTGCGAGTCAGACACCATTGCCATGGCCCGAATCCCCACAGTCATGTTCCAACACCTACTGGAAAGCTTCCCAGATAGGGCAGGGCCAACTCGTTATAAATGCCTATGATTTTAAAATTAAAAACTGAACAAGCACACAGAGCTGTGGGGATTTGGCGGCAACATAATTTTTGTCCGTGTCGTGTACTGTAGTTGATAAATCATAGCTTATCTTTCCTCTTAAATAGTGATTATAGATGAAGCTGACGAAATCTACTATAAATACAATTTTGTCTTGCCATGTTGAAAAATGTTCTTTAATGTTCTCTCTCGTTTCAGGATTTCCTTGGCCAGGCCTGTTGTACGTTGGGAGAGGTGGTGGGATCATTGGGTGGTCGTATGGAGAAGTCTCTTGGGTAAGAACTGCTGTATTTGGCTTCTTTCTTCCATTCCTAAAGCTCGCATCCTTCCAATATGATAGATCTTTCATTCTCAATAAACACACTCCTCTGCACATTTGGAATATCTTCCTTTTTTAACCCACCTGATTCAGAAAATCAGCTGATTATGAGAGAGCTCTATGAACTGAACAGAGTGTTTCAGATCATTCCGCCAGTAAGAAAATGTTCTGGAAAGTGAATTTGTGCCATTCTGTGGTGGTGCCATGACTCAGTGGTCAGTGATGTAGATATGTACGAGTGAGTGGACATACTTTAGGATGATGCTGAGTCTGTGGCTGTTCTGTATGAAAGCATCAAAGTCTTGAACTTGATGCGAGCCTCAACCAGTAGCTATTGCAGGGAGATAAAGAGAGGTGTGACGTACTGTAGGCCCTTTTTAGCTCGCTAAAGACGTGAATTGTTTGTTGAGGTTAGATTGCGCATGATAGAGTAGTCCAGCCTAGAAATGACAAAGGCCTGGACAAGAAGTTATGCAGCATGCTCTGTTGGGAAGGGTCTGATCTTTCTGATAATGCAAACCTGCAAGTTTTTGCAATGTGGTCTGGTCAAGAATACACCAAAATTTCTGATCGAACATGATGGGGTAATTGTTGATGAACCTAGCTGGATGGTGAAACGAATCTCTAGATTTGGGGTGGCAGGGAAGACAAAACCTGTCTTTGTCAGGTTGGGCTGTAGGGAATGTTAATTCATCCATGCTTAGATGTTCACCAGGCAGCATGAGGTCCGCGCAGCTACCGTTGGATCATCTGGCAATGGTAGGAGAATCCATGAGCCTGTATGGTGGGTCCCAGTGATGCAGTGTATATGGAGAAGAGGAGGGGTCCAATAACTGATCCCTGAGGAACCCCAGTGACTAGTTAATGTGCTTTGGATACCTCCCCTGAAAGACCTACCTACTGGATAGGATTCAAACCAGCGAAGCATAACTGCCCAATTATGAGACGGTGGACAGGTGGATCTGATGATGTCAAAAGCGACAGATAGATCCAGTAGAACGAGAACAGATGATCTGATGATTTCCACAAGGTTTCAGTGACTCACAGTAGCAATGTTGCCATGCTTTGTACATTGCAAGAAAACACAGTACAAATGTTCCTTTGTAGAATGTATATGATGAAAAGAATGCTGGGAAATCATCAGGGGATTATAGCTGAGCAAACTGTGACACTGTAAGAAGTTTGTGTGTTTAGTTAAGGGTGTAAAGTTCACATCGACTAATGAGCTGCTGCTCGCTATTGCCGCTCTTTAGCCTAACTCTGCTCATTAATGTCTTTATTTCTCCTCATCTGCACAAACAAACCTTTGAGCTTCCTGCATCCTTCCCATTGATGGCGTATTGTCACTCAACACCTGATTCTTCGTAGGCTCCTTCTACTGTACGTTGTTGTACTTCAGTGCTTCCTTGTGAACATACATTTCTCTGTGCTTCGGTTATCAAAGCAGGCTCATTAGATTGCCAGTGGGAGTTCAGTGTCTCACTGCGTCTGGGGGTCCCTGCACTGTTGCTCCATTAGCCAAGCAGAGCCAAACGCCAGCACGCTCATTACATCCAACTAAAGACAGACCGCTGCTTCTGTTCAAGAAAACGAAGAACAAGGTGATTCGTGGTTTGCTCATTCCTGCTGTTTGAAGTACTTGTAGCTTTGGTTTTACTTGCCACTAATGATATATGCTGACCAGAGGGGACTATCCATAGTAAATGGCAAAACTGTCCATTTAGAGAACGGAATGCAAAAGGTTTGCGTAACCGTCATTTTACACACTTCTGTGGCATGCCAAAAAATGTACAAAAACATTATTAGAAATATTAAACAGCAACTTCATATTATTAAATAATTTGGTAACACTTTAGAATAGGGAACACCTAATTTGTTGCTTATTAATATGGGTGTTGGGTAAGATTAGGGATGTAGTATAGGGCATTAATATGTGCTTAATTAGTACAAATAAATGGCTAATATTCAAATAATATGCATGCTAATGAGCAACCAGAGACCTAAAATAAAGTGTTACCAATATTTTAGTTAATATTTTTTATTTATATCTATGCAGCCATACAAAAGACAAGCAGTTTAGAGAATGGATAGTTAAATTAATTTAAATGAATATTAGTAATTTAATGAACATTGATTGATTGATTAGTGTTATTACATTATAAATTATATTATAAATTACACTAATAATGTTTTTCATTTTTGTTATTAATATACTTTTTTCTTTTACATTATTTAACATATTTTCATCAAAATTAAATTAAACGATATTGTTCACCCACAAATGAAATTTGGTTAACATTTACTCATTTTGAGACATTATATATTTCAGTAGAACTATTGGGTGCTTATATTTACAGTTTTGTAATTAATTTCCTCAATATCGACTCATGTCAATAAGAATATGTGTGAATGTGAAAGATTTCCACTTTCAGATTTCCCATTTCAGTGTTCAAGTTCAAATGGTCTTTTTTTTTTTACCTTAAAATTTAGCAAAAAAAAATGTTTTTATGATTACCGTTAGGATTAGGTTTTGTAATAGCCATAGTAACAGTTATACTTCCTGTCTTTCAGCAAACTTGGCTTATTGATGGATAACTATTATAATGACAAGGGTTACAAAAGCTGTTTTGGAGGCAATAAATCATGGCAAAACCCCACACCTGTGTCTGAGGCCTGACATGGGGGACCTTTAACAACCCTAATGACTGTTAATTACAGCTAATTACACAGTTCAATCACCTGACAATTGTGTTTGGGAGACGCTGCATGAAGGGAAAAAATGTTGATATTTCGAGCGCGGTTAGTGAAGTGCTTGGGTTTGTGTCTTGTGAGATGCACTATTCTGTTCCTAATAGTCTGTTGAATGACTTTGCAGCTCAATCTAAAAGAGTATAACACATTTCCACTTCTGTATGTGTCTGTGTGTGGGAGGCAAGTGTTTGCTGAGAGCAATACATGCATGTCTGACAGCACAATCCGACTTGATACAAGAGATATAAGTGATGTCACTTACTGTATATCGATATTGCTTGTGTCACATGAGATCACACTGTCAGGGTGATCAGAACCCTGACACAAATCATCTCAGAATGAGAAAACTACAGAGGGATCAGTTGGAATGGATGAAGCTGAAAATGCACTATACAATGCCTTCTGTGATTTAATAACAGTGAGATCTCTCCGCTGCTGAATTCAAGTGCTCTTACCTCAGCACCCGTGCTAAAGTGCGCTCATTAAAGCCCAATGGACCATGCCACCCAGCAATTCACTGTGAAAGCTTTCCACTAGAAAGGTAATATGTTAGGTGGCTTTCAATGCAAATTGTGATATTAATACAAAAATAACATATTACAGAGTGTCACAGACTCGTTTGGCTTCATTTGTAAGTGTTAGATTTGGCATTGTATTATTAAACAGCTGCAACACCCTCTTCACACTCAAGTTTATGGTATTGTTGTAAAGCGGTAGTGATTTGAAGTTCTTTCACATTTGGATGCAGTTAGTTTTTTGTATTTTAGTAAAATATATCAGTTGAAATAATTGTGATCTTATTCTATTGCGCTCCTTCTGTTTCCATTGGAACAGTCCACTTTAAACAGTATGCTGAGTTAGTCTGAAAAGCGTAATACAGTGTATCTCACATTTAGGATTTTTCTTTTTTTTAGCTGTTGTGGCTTAGGGTCAGACATCTTTAAGATCCAAAAGCGAGCTTTATTTAACAGAGTCAAACAGGCAGAGATCAAATA
>JAUCMS010000572.1:0-11238 GCA_032357445.1 Enteromius radiatus | reverse complement strand
TTTTTGACAGGGTAAAATGAGCGTTTTTAAAACTATCTTTGAGAAATTTTAAAATAAACTATATTACAAACTTTCCAATAAGACCCTAAAGACTCATATTAACTTATGGAAAATTGGGACTGGATGGCCCCTTTAAATCGCCATTGGTAGTGCAATTTATTGTAATATTGTTTCCTCAGTTGGTCAGAACAAGCATGGCAGACTTGTACTTAATTGTTCAGATGACAATATACAGGGAAAATTCTTACTTACTTGGTCATTTATTCCAAGACGTAGGCTAGAATCTGTGATTACTAAGTACAGGTTTCACACCAATGCGGTGACTGACAGCAACACATTCACCTCAAAACATTAGATCATAGACTGTAGATTAATAGATTCATCCGTGCTAGAGCTGCCTGAGTACAACCCGCTACAAAAATAATTCTGCAAGGAACTGCCTAATATTATAATATATAAAATTATAAAATTGTTTATTCATCATTGCCCCAAATCTCTCTGCCATGTACCCACTAGAAGTGTGCAATAAAAGAAATATCACTATATTTTCTGGAATACAACGATTATACATTTTTTATTTTTGCTGTGTTTGTATTATTGTGGTGCTAACTTGGCTATTAAATCAGTATCAACTAAATTTGTGGCACAGAATCTGTACTATGTGAAGTGGCATTTTAGATGCATTTGCGCGCTGTTTAATACAAGACATCCATGCATTTAACTTTTTTTAACGTTGAATACTGATATTTGAAATGATTTAAGAGAAAAAGAAAGATTTAAATATAAATCTAAAATTACCAGTAGGTGGTGGCAAATCACTGCATGAGTGAATCATTGAGTCATTCATTCAACCGATTCGGACTGATTCAGCAATGAAACCGTCATGGTGTGCCACTCAAAACAGGCTTTGTTTTATTTTCGTCAAAATACAGCAAAAACATGTACATCTAACATGTAAGTCACTTAATATTAAGTTACTGTTTACTGACTGTTCTTCAAATCAGAATCAAATTTGCAATATGCTGATATTTGAGGAAAAAACGTCACCTTCCACTGTATTTTGCTGGCAAAGGACCAGCATAAACCAGCTTCAAAACATACCTAACCAGCATATGATTTTTTTTTTTTGTTTGTTGTTTTTTTTCAGCAGAGGTAGCAGCCTATAGCATTGTATATTTAATCATACACATAAATACACAGGAAAATGTAAAAATGCTGCTTCCAAATTGAATATTTGGTGCTGTTTTTCCTAAATTTAAATAATAAAAAATCACTGCAATTTTGAAACTCTACATAACACTACATTAAGCAGCATTCTTCAAAATGTATTTTATGTTCCACAGGTATTAAGTTATTATTATTATATAGATTGGCATGTACTTGAAATGTTGACCCAGTGACCAGTGGTGTCACATGCCGTGCTCACGCTAACTCTCTTCCTCAAGATAATCTTTCCTACGTAAGAGGAACACTTGATGACAGTGTTGTTTATCTTTGAAACTGTGGTGCTGGCATGAGCTCCATTTAAGTGTACCAGAGAAACATCTGGAAACATCCACTGGAGAGCATCACATAACAATCCACCAAATGAATGACTCACCTGACCATATATTCACATTATCAGCTTTGAGTTGATTTTGAGCAGAACATTGTCTGTATATCCAGCCTGATCGGAAATAGGAAATTCCTTGACTATCATTTAATCGGCATTATGACAGCTGACGGACACAATGCTATCTAGTCTTCTTTTTTCTTACGTAATTCCCAGTGTTTTTACCCCTTCCCCTGGTCTCTTGTGTGAATTCTCATCTGAAAGCATTCTTCCCATTTCTCTCTCACACTCTGTCACATTTTATCTCTTCTGACACACTATCTCATTCTGACTGCAACCAGACAACAGAAGTGAAGGTGCAGGAAAGGAAAGCCAGATAAAAACAGTTTATTTACTGACAGTAATCCACATTTTGTGTTTTTTGCCCTTTTCACCAAAATTTTCACAGACTTTAAAGGAGACTAACACTGTCCAGTGAGCACATAAACAATAACTGCTTTATTTAAAACTTGTAAAACTTTACCACAACAGATTTTGTTTTAATTTATCATGAATAATTAAAGTGGGCGAGCCTTCTCCTTGTTGAAAAAAGGCTGTTTAAACCAAATCTGACTTTTTTTTTTTAAATCATTATTAAATATTCTAAAATTTAAACAAAAAGGTCATTAAATAATCTCTATAATTCTCTAAACTGTTCAGTCCAATACTGCATCGCCTCAAAATTCACATCTCGTCATGTAAAAAGATGAAATCTGTCATTTCTGTACATAAGGTGTCATACACTGTATCGGACAAATCCTGAGAGATGGGCATCATCACTAGTCTTATTCTGAAGACATTATGCTGAACAGTTTAGGGTGTAAAACCCAATGGAGTTGTCCAGCTTGTCGTGTACTCCACCGAGGAGCATGACAGGACTTAGTTTGAAATATGTTCGTTTGATGGTGTCACTATGACGGTCCAGCGGTTGGTCTGTTGAGGAATTCCTGAATATCTCGGTTCAGCTGCTCATTGCGCACAAGTGCTTCATCCCTGCTGCGCTCTGCATTGCGTAGTAAGATCTCTAATGCAGCTTTGCTGCGTCGCTCTGCCTCTAGTGCTGCCTGCAGCTCTGCCACTGTAGCACTCAGCTCTTTGTTCTTCTGCTGCAGACTAAAGGCACAAACACATTTTATTTATTCAAAAAGTCAAAAGTCAGATATGTTCTGGGTTGCTGCTAAATGGTTTCTAGAGTTCTACTAATTTTTGGTTACGGATTTTTGAAAATTACCTTTAATGCAGTGTTTAAAGGGTTAGCTCACCCAAAAATTACTCTTAATTACTCACCCTCATGTCGATCCAAACCCATAAGACCTTCATCTTCAGAACACAAATTAAGATATTTTGGATGATATCAGAGAGCCATCTGTTCCTCTATAGACAGCAACACAACTGAAATGATCCCAGATCCAGAAATGTGGTAAAAACACCAGTAAAAATCCATATGACCTCAATGGATCAACTTAATACTTTTTTTTGCGCAAAGAAAACAAAAATAACATCATATACTTAACCATTCTTCTCCTATGACTTACATCTTTCGTCATTTTAGAGAATATTACTACGTAAGTGTACGCTTTCTTCTAAGCACAAGATGCTTTCACACATGCACGTGCTTTCACCCGGATGTAAACAAGGCTGATTACATCAAATACGTTAAAGCTCGCGTATACAGTGCCTTGAGCATGGCAGAAGACATAAGTCATGGGAGAAGAGTAAATTATGTTATTTTTATTTAATTTATAACACAAAAAGTTTTCTTGTCGCATTGCAAAAGTGAGGTTGATCCACTGATGTCACATGGACTTTTTCACAGACATTTTTACTACGTTTCTGCATCTGGGATCATTTCAGTTGTGTTGCTGTCTATGGAGGGTCAGGTGACTCTCTGATGTTATCAAAAATATCTTAGTTTGTGTTCCAAAGATGAACAGAAGTCTTCTGGGTTTGGAACAACATGAAGGTAGATTAATTAATGACACAGTTTTTATTTTTGGGTGAAATAACCCTTTAGCACAGCTCTAAGTGAATGAAAACATCCTGCAGAGTTTTAAATCTGAAAGTGCAACATGTATAAAGTTATTGCTCCACATCATTGAAACAAGTCATTTTTAAAACGAATTGCAAGCTGTATGATGTTGACATCACTATAAAACATTATTGCCCGCCCACTTGAACTGAAAATGTTAATTCATTCTTTGACAGTAAGTGCTGTTTTTGTGAATTAAATAGTTTGGGTGTCGTTGAACAAATAAGGTACAAATAAATGCATATTATAATGCTGTAAAAGCATTTTGTGTCCTTGCATGCATGTCAACCTGTTGTTGGGGACTTCCAAATCACTTTAATGGGCCATATATAAAGTGCTTACCCCAAGACTCATGTTGGTCCCTAAATATGGCCAGAATACCTCCTTCAGTGTAACTATTATGAGCCTGTTTTATTGTCTGGCATGCAAAGTCTGTTTGTTCAAATCTCTGACCCTTTGCAAACTCCACTATAGCAAATAATAAACACAGGTACACTTGTATTTGGCCATACCTGTTGATGATGTTTGTTGAGTCTGTGTTTTCTGGTTGTGCTGCATTGTTTTTCTGTAGAGCAGGGGCTGTAGATTCTGCTGGCTTCTCTCTGCTCACAGCTGGTGCAGTTACATCGTTCCTCTGCCGAGGTTTGGGAACGGGTGTTGTGTTCTGTGCCTGTGTTTTTACAGCATCTGTCTGTTTGTCCACAACATCGCTTCCTGTCTTATGCAAGCCTGTGTCCTTCTGTTCCTCAACATTTTCCTTTTCACTTTTCAGCCCTTCAGAAAATAGTGCCACTTTCTGCAGGTCAAGTAATTTAAAGATGTCCTCTGAGAATGTTTTCTCTTCGTTCTCGTTAAAGCTCTCCGGGAATCTGCTCCAGCGTTCCCAAGAAGGCTCGCGGCCTCTTCCTGCCGGTGGACAGCCTAAACTGGGTAGAGTTTGTGTCCTTTTTCTGGGGCTGTCGGGCCATGAATCAGTTGAGGATGAAAATAGAGAGGAAGGAGAAAGAGGTGTGCCTTCTGATCCTGTGTCAGACGAACACAGGTCCTTTCTCTCTTCCTCAGGTGTGTCCATTTCCTCTTCCTCAGGAGATTCAGACAGGGAGGACACCTCACACTTAGAGAGAAGAGTGATGCGATCAATTAAGAGATAAAGGTGTGAAAGTAACAGTGACAGCTTTAAAAAAAACCTGACAAACAGCAGGTGTGTTCATCAGATAAAACTGTTCTTAATTTGAAATATTAGCATATTAAAATGATTTCCAAAGCTTCGTGTGACACTGACTGGTTGCTGAAAAACCAGTTTGGCCATTAAAGCAATCAATTCATTTGAAATAATCAATTATTTAACATTACAAATATAAGTTAATATTATATTATTTCACATTATCACAGCTTTACTGTATTTTTTTTTTTTTTTAACCTTGGTGAAAGAAAGGTGTCTTTCAAAAACAATAAAATCTCACTGACCCCAAATTTTTAAGCGGTATATTTAAAATGTTGCATGACTTTGTAGGATTTTATTATTTAAGAACTCTCCAGCCCTATAAATGACCATTTTAAAGCAGTCTGTTACTTGCAAGTTCTCCACGAATGTGCTTCTGAAAACAGCTGTACTTTTATGTGATCAATACCTCTGCAGACTCCCAGCCCACAAAACTGCGAGGGTTACTGTTCTTCTTGCTTTTGTTTTTCTTGCTCGGAAGAGGAGATGGCAGCTTGTCTTTAGAGGGTGGGAAAAGCAGCTCATGGTGTCTGATCATCACCGTCATTACCTTCTGTATCATGGGTGTTCCTGTGTGTATGAGGTGAGAACAAAGATCAACACTGCAAGGTGTTAACCATACTTGAAATCTCATTTTTACTCATTGCAGTTCACGTTAAATATACTACAAACGAACAATGATTTGTTTACTGTTTGAAGTTCTGTTTGTTGCTAAAACAGGAAGTTGTGAGTGTGATAGATCAAATGATTTTTAAAATATAGCCAATAGCTTTAGTTTAGACATATTACCCAGCTTTTCAGCTACTGAAATAGAATAGCATGAAATGTAGTGCAGAAAAAGTAGTATGCTAGCATGCCATGCCATGATATGGTTATTGCTATTGCAGATGGTTTTAGGAACAGGGGCATTTTTATTCATGTATTCATTATTTTATTCATGTATTATGCCATTAATATTTTGGGTTAATTTGTCCAGAAAGAAGGGCTTTTTATATTTCCTGCTAACAATGTTTTTCATATATTTGAACATGAACATTAGACATGGGCTAGGCACGGGCAATATGACCAAAATCTTATATCACAGTATTTTATTTCACATTACAGTAGGCCTATATATCACAATATAGTTATTTTTGCTTTAAATAAGGTCTTTATGATATTATAGAAATGTCATAATTCTTGTCACCATTGTCAATATCACAAAAAATACTAGCTTAACTTAAAAAAAAAAAAAAACAGTAAATAGTTAGTGACTAAATAAGAATAAGAAATTAATTAGAAACAACAGGACAAACAAGTACAGCAGAACAAATAAATGCTACATAAATTGTATAAAGTAATCCAATGTTTAAAAGCACGTATTGTTCACTGTGTAAATTAAATATGTGTTTTTTTTTCATAATAAAGTTACAAAAGTGATTTAGTCGAGCAGTGAGAGAATTTCTCTTTTGCTGTCAAAAAGAAACAAGACACCAGTAATATTAGACTGCTGTCACTTTGAGAGCTGCCCGGATCCTGGTTTTCTTTTTAGAAAAGAGCTACTGTATTTACAAGGATGCTTGCAAAAAGTGTGTATTTAACTGTTTAAGGCACTGTTTGTGTATTTAGCTGTTTAACTTTGGGGACATTTGTGGCGTACTGGATAGGGAGTTAGATTTGTAACCTTAAGGTTATGGGTTTGAGTCCCAGGTCCAGAATGTAGATGGAGGGAGTGAATAACCAGCGCTTTCTCCACCTTAAATACCATGACCCTTGAGCAAGGGAAAAAAGCACTGCCCACTGCTGTGTGTGTGTGTGTGTGTGTGTGTGTGTGTTGTTCACTTCTCACTGCTGTGTGTGTGTGCACTTGGATGGGTTAAACGCAGAGCACTAATTCCTAGCATGGGAAACCATACCTGGCCACATGTCTTGTCCTTTTTACCTTTCCTCCTTTTTTTAAAAAATAAAAACCTTTTCAAAAGGTACACTTTTGTATAATATTTTAATATTTAAACATGTACACTTTAAGTACTAATATGTATGTTTAAAGGGTTAGTTCATGCAAAAATGAAAATTCTGTCATTACTTACCCTCATGTCGTTCGAAACCCATAAGACCTTCGTTCATCTTCAGAACACAAATTAAGATATTTTTGATGAAATTTAGAGAGCCATCTGACCCTCCATAGACAGAAATACAACTGTAATGATTCCAAATTGAAACGTGATAAACACCAGTAAAACAGTCCATGTGACATTCAGTTTTGTGACGCTAGGAGAGTACTTGTTTAAAAAAAATAATTACTCAACCATTCCTCTCACCTGACTTACGTCTTCTGCTATTCTAGAGAGTATCACAACATATGCATACGCTTTCCACTAGGCCTACAACCGCAGATTGCGCACATGCACGTGTTTTCCCCCAGATGGTTGGTTACGTCAGAAACGTTAAAGCGTGTGTATGCGCTTTGTTGTGATACTCTCTAAAATGGCAGAAGACATAAACCAGGGGAGAAGAATAGTTGAGTAAGTGAATGTTTTGCAAACAACATAATTTCGAGAGGATCGCTGAACAAACAAATCACGCACGGCTGGCGGCCGATCTTATAATCATTCCTCGTTAACTCGCGTCCAATCAAACCGTTTTCCCTTCCGCATAAAAACTCCAGCATTCCCTTCACCAGCATCTCGTTTTTGCATCCCTCCTCCACCCCTTCTCAGCCTACTACCCGAGTCACGTTTTCCAGGGGGAGGGCAAGGGTGATCGAGCCAAACGCCGAACCCTAGCCCACGCTAGGGCTCTAACCTTTAGGGTTCAGAGTTTGCCGTTCTCCTGGCTCGCTCCCCGGACAGCATGCCAAATTCGCTCTTTTAAAAGATTAAGAGAGGAACTCTTGAAATGATGTCACTTTAGTTTTTCTTCTCTCAAAAAAAAAAATAGTGATTCAGTTGTATTGCTGGCTTTCTGATTCCATCAAAACTATCTTCATTTGTGTTCTGAAGACGAACAAAGATCTTCCAGGTTTGGAACGACATGAGGGTGAGTAATTAATGACAAAATTTCTGGGTGAACTACACCCTTTAATTGTGTCTACCAGTATATCTCGCTAACCCCTAACATTGACTAAAAGACACACCAATATTTTGAGTTCATGGGGTATTTTTAAAACAATATAAACTGCATAGAACAGAATGTTTTATCCATCTTAGGATGATTACTGACCCTTCATCATACTGATGGCGTCCTCCACCTGCGGCTTGAACAGGTTCACTCCCATCACCGTGGCCAGATTCTCAACGCTCATTTTATTCACCTTTGAGTTTTGTTGGACCTCAAAAAGGAATCTGAAATAGCAAATATAGATGTCACGGCTTGTTTTTGGTTCAATCTGTGTCTGATCCGTTGTCACTCTTATAGGGACTTGTACCTGCAGATGTAACTCAGGAGGTTGTAGTTCACTTTTGGCAGAAGGCTGATTTGGTCCTCCAGCTTTTCTTTGCCCTGGGATTGATCAGATTGCAGTTAGTTAAAGGATCAGTGCTCATCTAATATACTGTTTTTGTGAATGTGCTTCTCACAAACGCAGTGGCAGCATCCAGCATCAGAGTGCTGTCAAGGAAGGCCTGATACTGAGTCCAGGGCACAACAGGTTCAGGAAGCTCTCTGAGGTACAACTTAAGTAAGGACCCCACCGTGTGGACATCAGTGTCCCTGCAGGCGGAAGGTGTGAAGAAATTAAATATAAATGTGGTATGCGGTCTTTACAGTCTACTAATCGTCTTTGCAGTCAGAAAGACTTAATGCAAAAACAGTTGCTTGTCAAAGGTATAATGTGCGTGTGTTCAATGGCAAGATCTCTGTTAGTCAGGACAGGATGTGGCTCAGCCGCAGATCGTTCAGTATGTGCCAGGTTCCTCTGAAATAGTGTGCTTTTGTATCTCTCTTTCTCTATCTCTCATGCTTTTTCACATCCTCTCTCTCTCACACTAAAGTTCTCTCTCAGATCTAGTTCATACATTCTGGGTCAAACTCTTTACCTTATTCTACTTCCTTAAAATAGCAGTGAAGACTTTAGCGTCACCATAAATGGTCATACAGAGCGTGGTTATCCACATAAAAACCCCATTCGCATGCAAACTTTAGAGCACGTTGAAGTCTGCAAAGCAGTGGTCACAAAATCAAGTCCAAAAAATATCATCAAAATAAGTCTGGATTTTGGACATCTATTTCAATTTACATAATGCTTCACTTCACCAAAAGTAACCTGAATACATACATAAACACAATAAGCCATTGTATTAACTTTTTTCACTCTAATTCAAAATTATGGGGTCAGTATGAATATGTTTATTCAGCAAGGATGCATTAAATTGTTCAAAAGTAAAGTTAAAGGTATTTGTAGAATTATTAATTTATTTCTAATAAATGCAGCTCTTTTTTAAACTTTTATTCATCTACAAAAATAGTAAGCAGCTTAAATGTTTTCAACACTGATAATAATCTTCAGCCATCATAAGAAAAATTAAATATTTTAAAATACAAAATTGTTTAGAATATTTCACAATATTTTGTTTTTAATTTATTTTGCACTGGACCAAAATATACACTGTGCACATTAAAGTACCTTATAAGCACCATGGTACATGAATGTAGTATGTATTCAGTACCGCTGCATGCCATTACTGGACTAAACAATAAACAATGGGCTTTTTCAGATCAGTTCTCTACAGCATTCAGCATTTAGACATGTTAAACTTTACCTGGGGAATGACGGTCTCTCTCCAGCATCGAAGGCCTCTCTGAAATGTTTGACCTGGTTGTCCTGTCCTGGCAGGCGAAAGATGCCCTCCTCATGCAGGCCATGTTCTCTGATGAATTCAGCACACTTCTCCACCAGGATGGGCACCAGATGTGGCCCAAATTTCTTTTCATAAACTATGATGTCTGAAAGGCTCTTTCCAAATACTTTGAGGAGAGAAACATAACCGTTTTATTTAGTAGCTGTTGTAGTCTATGGATTAATACCATTATTATTAGCCCCTTGGACATTAGAGCAACGTACAAAACAGCAAAGTTACAATAAACAATTTAAATGTATCATAAATTATTCTCTGAAGCAACGTAAATGCAATCAAGGTAATAGGGTTTCTCTCAAGTTACCAATTGTAACTGTCTACACCAGCATACACTCTAAGAAAAGTCTGAAACAACAAAGAATTTAGCATATTGATATTTCCACAGGTGTTTTAGAAACCTGTCATTTTAAATTATGCATTACATTGTGTTTTGTTTTAGGGTTAAATAAAATGTCTCTAGACTTAACAGACAATGTCTGAATGATCCTCAATCTATAACAAACTTTATAATATATATTTATAATATGATGAATGAAATATACCTCCATTGGACCGTGATCCGATGGCTTTGCGAATGGAGCGCACCCACTCTTCCATCTCACTCTGACTGGTTGCCATGAGAACGTAGGCTTCCCGCTCCCGATCTGTACTGCTACCTGCTGCATCAGGTACACCACAACTGTATGATTGTTCCCGCCAATGTGATCTTACACACACATATCACGCAGTGCTTAGTCAATGAAAACAGTTTTAAATCTGAAAGTGCTCCTTGTATAAATTAACTGTCTCTCAAAAGAAAGAATCGACTCGGAATCATTTAAACGAATCCTAAGCATTTCTTGTTGACGTAAACATTAGCACATTGCCCTCCCACTTGAAATGAAAATGCAAATTCAATCTCTGCCACTAGGGGAGCTTTTGGAGTGATACCAGAGTATAGAAGAACCAAGAGGTGAAACTCTGTAGTAATAAGGCCAACAGTCTATAGATGTTGATGTATAATCTATAGACTGTTTCACCAAGTACTTAGGGCCTAATGGATAGAGAGTCCCAGGTCCGGCAGGGATTGTGGGTGGTGGGAGTAAATAACCAGCACTCTCTCCACCTTCAATACCACGACTGAGGTGAGACCCTTGAGCAAGCCACCGTTCCCCCAACTGCTACCTGAGCGCCACAGCAATGGTTGTGTGTGTGGTTGTTCACTTCTCACTGCTGTGTGTGTGCACATGGATGGGTTAAATGCAGAGCACAAATTCCAAGTATGGGTCACCATATCTGGCCACAAGTCACTTCACTATTTTTAACAGTTTTTGACTGTCACCACAAAATCCATAACTTCTTGTCAGCATGGTCTGAAAATTATATTATTAAATTTGGGCGAAAATCAGACAAACGGTTAAGGAGGAGTTTGAAAAAGCAGGTTTTCAACGTAAAAATAAATTACAGACAGGACGTTTGGGCCACATTGGCATGGTAGTTCTATTTTGCATCCTATGCTTCCAACTTCAAATGCAGAAATGTTAATTCATGCGTTTATGACCTCTAGGTTAGATTATTGTAA
>JAUCMS010000571.1:0-11241 GCA_032357445.1 Enteromius radiatus | reverse complement strand
CCAAATAAGGCAAAAACAGACTGTTTCATTCTAGGGTCAAATTCTAGGGTTGCAAATGGACCTGTAAAACCGTTTCTGGGCATTTTTGTCCCCTTACCTAAGCTACATACCTTCTATGTACATATCAGACAGCAAATTAAAATATTCTCTCAATGCATTCTATGGCACCTTTAAGTTAAACCTCCTACAATATAAGTTTAAAGGGATAGTTCACCCAAAAATGAAAATGTTATGTTTATCTGCTTACCCCCAGGGCATCTTAATAAATGATTATCATCAAAAAGTAAGTAGGCCTCTCACCAAAGTCACAGAATTTGTGAAGCTGGGTTTGGGTGCGGCAAACACCTTAAGCAAAACCTACTAATTATGAACAAGAACAATGCCAGTTTAAAAATAACTCATTAAAACCCATTATCCTTTGCAGGAGTGCAACACTAAGTCCTGAGGCACCACATTCCCATTCAAATACAGCCTCAGCCCTGAAATGGATTACAATCTAAAAACATAATTCATTCACTCTCATAACCAGGCTATAATAGATGGTTCATTTCATGCTATCAAGCAACATTACACAGCTTTGTACCTAATATTCTTCTGTCTGTGTTCTTTCTTCCTGCTGATCCTCCGAGTCAGGCATTGTAAACACTGGCAGTGAGGAAAGATAAAAAAAAAAACAAGAAGCTGTCAGATGAACAATACAGAAATGAAACCAGGTTTCAGCTTGTGTTTGGAGAAGGGGTGTACCGAAGTGACAAAGTATAGTGTGTTGATTCAGACAGGGATCTGAAAACATAAAGAGGATGTGTCGGAAAGAGCTTTTGATTGGTTTATTAACATCAAACCTTGACTCGGCTTTGAAGCTTTTGGGATTTGATTTATTTATCCACTGACTTTTCTACTTATTCTGGATAAAGTCCAGCACATTAAATTAGCAACCACAGTTTACAGCTTTAATTTATTGTGCCATTTAGGTCAAGGTTTCTAAAACAAAAATAGACAGTCATGTAAAAAAACAGAAAAAAAATCTCATCTGCAAAAGAAAGTAATCTAAAAGTAATAAGTACAGATGATCTAACACATAAAGAAGACAAGGCAGAATACATATTCTGCTTGTGAATGTATGACAAATGCTTCTGTTTAATGTGATTTAAATACACATGCAAAACTCTTCCTATATGAATCTTTCCAAGTATCTAGATCTGGGTAGTGACTGATTACACGTAATCTGGATTATTTAACAAGATTCAAAAAAATTTGTAGTTGTTATTATATTAAATTACATTTTAAAAATCATATTACAGTTACTTTTCTATGGATTACATGATTACATATTATTTACACAATAGAAATATTTTATTGATTCTCCTTAAAACCTCTTTTTTCTGGATGCCAGTCACTAGTTAGGTGGCTAAACTGCATTTGACCACTGGAAAACAGAAAATCATTCCAGAGTGGAGGTGTTTCAATGTTGCATCAACTACTGATGAACATGTTCATTTTTATTTGAATTATCATTCATTCAGCATATTATTTTTTTTTTTTGTCTTTCAACCACATTAAAATGCACAAATTCACCAACTTTGTTTGTCATCCTCTTTTGTCTCATCCTCTAAAATATTTGTATTTATTACACTGCTTTGTGAAATACTCGATTCTGATTGGTCAGTCGCCACATTCCAGATTTGTTATTCTCCATCCTGTGGCTTACAAATGCTTAACCATGAGTTAAAACGGAGGACCTCAACATTAAATTCAACATGTACGGGAAAAGCAAAAGCAGTGGATTTCAGCAGTGTATAGAAGATGACTGAATGACTCCACGGTTAAAATACATTTTTATTATTGTAATATATTATTTATTTAATGTTTTATTATTTACTTTTGGGGCAAGAAGCTGTGTAATAAGCGGGTTAATGTACAGATGCAGGTTGTTATCGCAGAATAAAGCCCTTTAGTCTAATACAACATAAACCTGTCTGGCTTTATTCTGCAATAACAACCTGCTAGCTGAACATTATCCCTTACTTGAAGTAGATTTCAATAATAATAATAATGATGATGATGTAGTATCACATTGTTCACAGTTCTCTGCAATTGGTTATGGTCACATGATATGCAAGTTAACAAACTTTTCATTAAACCTACAAACCTATTTAGGGAAACCTTGATGTAATACAATGTTTAATGCATTTCATGTTGTTTTCTATTTTCTTACTCTTTGTATTTTTATATCAATATGGTACAAAGGTATACTATTTAAATCACTGTGATGAACATGTTTGGTCAAAAGTAGTGTAGTCTGATTATTAAATGTGATACTAACTGCATTGAATATAAATATATATATATATATATATATATGAATAGAACAGTATAGCAGATTTTGCCGTTTCAGCATATATTTTCCTGCCCAGAAGAAAGCAGAGGCTGTTTATTCCTCCCTGAGATTTGGGAGCTGTGATTATCTGTTCTGCTCCTTTAATGAGAGAATGAAAGCTCAGATCGATACATTACCTCAAGCTATCTGACACCCTGTGCTGCTCAGCTTCCAAAAGACCAGTCCTGAGCTAGTGTTGACGGACAGCGTGTAACTCCTGGATCTCTGAGGAAGGACCCTGCTTCAAGACAGATACAGAGAAATATAGGAGATACATCTTGCTTTCTGTGTTCACTGGGTCCTCTTGATTGAGACCTCAACAGGGATAAAGTGTTCCCCCGCGGGTCACAACAGAAATCAAACTTCTACATGATCAAGCAGCTTTTATAGAGGAAATAATCCTGATTAATTGCTTTATAAAGCTGCTGAGCTCCCAAAATGACAAATTAGACCAATTAAAACACCTTTCCCTTAACAGCAGCTTTCGCGTAACCAATAATGATGCAGCAATTTTGAGTATTTACAAATGCGAATATCCCAACTAAAGAGGTGAAGACATAAAAACTTTTTTACCATTTACTGCGACAGGCTACGTCCAAAAAGTAGTACCAAAATATATATATACATATAGATATCCACAATCCATTAAGTTAATCCCATGATTCAGAGCTGCAGGCCTCACAAACAGAATAAAGTAACAGGGGGATGGTATGAATGCAAAACCATAGTCTGTATTCAAAATGCATGAGAGAGCTCCAAGCAAGCAATCTGGTAGAGAGAGACAAATCCATTCTTTGTTTAATTAATTAGCATGTTAAATATGGCGATTTAAATTCCACTTAAGTTCATTTCTGCTGCAGTGTGGTCTAGAAAGAAAAAAAAAACATTAAATGGACCTTTAAATATTACTTTTAATTGCAGTAGTAATAGTGGCAGCCATATTGATACTTGCTGCATTGAAATACTAGGCATACCGGTGGTAGAGAAAGCAATATAATTACGGAAATAAAAGCTACACTTGTTTGCTGACCTCAAAACATTCAAATTATCACATTAATGAGCAGGGCCTGCTTTGAATTTATGCATCTATTATAATTATATTGCTTGATCTCTGTATGCTTTTACACACGGTTACAACTAAATCCAACATGACATGCAGTTTGCAACCAATTTCACTTTAATAATATGATAACACTAATAAATTACAGAGACAAGCATTTGATTTTATTTGGAATAATGTGCACTGATGAATGGTTCAAGACCAATATGTAAGTAAGCAAACAGAATCAGTTCTGATTTGCTCTCAACTTTAAATTAACACATGCAGAGTAGGAGGTCTGAATTTTGCCCATGCACTGATTAATTGTTTATATAGTTTATTTGGTTTTAGCCCCTTGATTGACCAAAAGAATTATGCTAATCAAGTAATAGCACAATCAGCAACTTAATATATGCACATTATAACGCTCTTCTCCACAAAGAACTGCTGCTGTGATAAACAGTACATTGTTTTTTGTGTGTAAAGCACTGAAATGTGTGTAAAATTCACAAAAATTATCTCTGAAAACAAAACAGTTGCACCTTCTACATGAATCTTCTTGTTTCACTAACATACTGCATCATCCTCGCTGTTCTTACAGCTTAACACTGGACCTTTTTTAATATAAAATACAGCTTTTTTATGTCTGCATATCTGCCTTGTGGCATTGGCAGGCCTGTTGTGTTGTATCTGTGCCAAGGTCTGGATAGACAATAAGCATAAAAAAAAGATCATAAGTACCTTTCGCTTATGCTACACTGACTGAAAAGCCCAAACAGATCTCCACTTGGCAGAGGCAGCCTCCATATGTTTGAATAAACCATCAGAGAAGTGTTTTGTGTGGCTGGGGTCAGGCGTAAAGAAGACAAGGGAATCGCAGTACAAACTGTTCAAACGATGGCAACAAGTACTGTTGTTTTAAAATAATCCAAAATACATGATGCTACATCAAACACGTCTCAAGTGAACAGAAAAATCTCTCTCAAAATCTACACCAAGGCCAATTTCCCCCAAAGAGGCAAAAAACCAGATGGGAAAAAGAGCAATACGGTTCTCATGCCTCTTTGCTTTTTAACCAGTTGATTCAAAATTCGAGAATAATTTAAAATAAATAATTATTAACTGTATTTTGTGCATGTTCATTATCATGACATATCATACTACCAAATACGGGACACGTCTAGTTAAAAAAGATGAAAACTGACAGAATAATTACGAAGTAAAGAAATCACCAGCTCACCAATTTTAAAATGAACTTGTAAGAAACAAGTTGTTTTTTTAACAACATTTCAGCAAAGGTAAATTAAAGCTGTGCCTCCAAATCTGATGACTAATATGTAAAGGTGATAACAGTCTGCTAGTAGTAACAAAACAATATACATAAAAGATGGTGTACTATTGATTATTTGACGTATGTAAAAACTTTTAGAGTGCCCCTATTATGGGTTAGGAAAGGTTAACATAGTATGCAAGGTCAAAAAGCGCTTTTATTTTCTTATAATATGCATTTATTTTTACTTTATTTTTTCAACAACTCCCAAAAAGTTCATTCAACGATTAATTTTTCCAAACGGTGATTCAAAAGCACTGTTTGTGAGTTTTTTACATAGACTGTAAACACCATGGACGTAATGTCAGTGGCCTCACCTGTAGGTTTCTGAAGAGCATTTCTGAAGTAGGCAGGTCCGACCGTCGCCATGTTGGAATCGCGTCACCACGTGTCACTCTCGGATTCCCGAAAACGGGCAAAGAGGCTGATTGATAAAACCTAGTTCGACGGTGGTGACAGCAGCGGCAATCCACCTGTCACTCAAATTGTCACGCCCTTAATTATGCAGAACTTTAAGGCTTAATGTAATTTAAAAGGATGAAATATTAAAAAATTCACCCCCTCAGAGTTGTGAAGGGCAACATTAGCTATATAGAGCAAAATAAGTCGATGAATTGCAGTTTTAGTCACTTCCATGTTGGCTTCTCTGGAGGTTGCTGTTCACGCTACAAAAGCAGCACCTAGTGGCAAAGATTGAATTTGCATTTTCATTCAGACCAACAAGTGTGCGGGCAATACGTTAATATTTAATTTTGGCATCAACATGAAACTGCTTGGAACATTTAAAATGACTCTTTTCAATGATTCAGAATCTACTCTCTCTTTTGGCAATAACTTTACACAATGTGCACATTAAAATATAAAAGTTTGAAGTATGTTTTCATTCACCTAGAGCTGTGTTACATGCAAGGTCATTTTCAAAAATCCTTAAGGGGCACTTTATGCATAATAATGCATCATACATCACTTAGACTATTGCTTGATTTAAATAAACTGTGAATATAAACATAAATCCATTATTCACAAGAAACATGAAATATAAATATCAGCATTTATTTATAATCACATTAATCTACAGGGGACTCATACCAAACATGTCGACTACACGCAAACCTTGTCACATGTTACTTGCATTTGCATATATTATCATAAGATGCCAGTCTGCCCTATTTATATGCCTGAAGACTTCTTGGTAAATTAAATATTTTTTCAGACCTCAAAAAGTATGACTAACTTGTTTTTTGTAGTTCTGCCAGCCCAAGTGAAGCATGTCTTTCAATTACATTTGCAGGCTGGGAAATTACAAGTGCCAGTTCTAATCAATGCCAAATACTGCCCATTTAAAAACGTCCTGTTCCTCTCATCGCCTACCACTTTGTCACCTTCAAAACTAATATGATTTTATTTCAAGTGCAAAAGATGAGTGCCTGTAGTTTAAGACCAAACAAAAGCTACAAACCAGCCCGGTCTCATGAAAATGCATATACATAGTATGGCAATGTGTATCATATGCACGCGAAAAATGCATATTATGCAAATATATGACACGCATGTGTTTGTCGTGCATATAATAAGCAGGGTTTTTTTTATTATATAGATACATATGTGTGTGTGTACTGTATATATTTATTATATAAATACACATTCACACAGTATATGGTTTAATAATATTTCTGTTTATACATTTATATATTCATATTCTTATTGTATTATACATAACATATTTTTCTTAACTACATATATAATATATACATTAGAATTTATCATTTGGATTGCAGTGATATTCCTACAATTTGTTAAAATTAAAAATTTTAATCTCTATATTATATACAAATTAACGACATAAAAGAAAATAATAATTATCTTGAATATAAATCAGTAGAGTATTCACTTCAGTTCACTCAAAACAGTAAGGAATGTTTTCCAGACATCTTTCTTGAAGTAATTAAAAGTAGATTTAGACAAGTGTTTGTTTCTTGAGCAGAAATTTCCAATAAACAAAGCCTTGTGACTCACTTACCAAACTAAATAGGTATGACAACACATGCTTAGGTTCTGCTCCCCTGTTATGCTCATGCATACATAATATAGCTAATAAAAGACTGATTTAAAATGCAGATGAAACCTGGAAAATCACAGAGTTTATTTCACAGTGTCTTGCTTGTCATTTTCTCGACGCAGCACTGCAGGCAAAATTTAACCATGGCTCTCAGTTAGACAGATACGCTGAGTAATTGCCCCGCTCCTTTCCTAATTTATGTGACTTTTTAAATCAGTTATCAGGTAATTACAATACCTCCTTATCAGCAAAATGGATTTCTACCCCATTAGCGCTCCAACAACTGCATGTATCTTAAGTGCGTCTTGGCAGACACCATTTGTAACATCACAACACCTGGTAAAATGAGTCTGGCTACCTCATAAAGCCATTTTACATTAAAAACATCTTTTCATTCATTTTCCACAGGAGGAAGCCAAAGCAAATGAGCACGCGCACATGTTTATCTAAGACATAATCTAACCGAGGCCACAGAGTAGACTTCTTTTGTTTTTACAGAAAGCTAATTAATTATAGTTGACTAACTCCAGCTCAACACTTAAGAGAAAACCTTTTTTTTTTTTTTAATTTGTCATAATTACTCATGTTCTTCAAATTGGCTTTAAAACCCAGATGGTGATTTATGTGACTACTTTATGAAAAAACATATATAAAATATGCATATAGATAGATATAGATAAAAACTGGGGTTATAAAATGTTATAAAACTATGTTAGGAGAATGCAAAAGATAAGCCAAATGTAAAAGCGGGTAAATTCAATATATAATAAAAGCTAATAAAATGAATAAAGAAATACAACACAAAAAATAACACTCCATATAATACCACTATACTGTTCATCACTATAATGTGATTAGTTGCATATTATTTGCATTTAACCTTGTTTTCCTCTTTACAATAGAGTGTCAGATAGAGCTGTTTATGAAGTTGTATTAAAGGTGGAGGGAAAAACAAGTCAGGTTTTGTATCTTTTGTGTGAAGATTTGGGCCTTTCACAACTGACACAAAACTCTTCAGATATTTAGTTTGCCCTTTAAAACTCTGTGACTGTTCAAAAAAATATGAATCACTTTTCCTCCAAACTGACCCCATCAGAAAACAGACAGAGAGCATACCACACATAGCTGAATAAACCACAAGCCACATTTGTCATTATTGTTTCCTTGAAGCCTTCCAAACAAATCTTAACACTCAGCCAGCTATACTCTGTTCCAAAACCTGCTGAGCTCCCTATAGAGGCAGCATCTCAAGGCACCACAAGCACATAGGCTGCTCCTGAAGGTAGGCATCTTAATTATGCCTCCTAAGATGCCTTATTTTGGCCAGGTTTTACAGCAGGATTGCAAATATCCTTGGCAGTCAAATGTCAGAATACAACGCAACAAGCTCTGTCAAACATGTTGATATATATTAATATATTAAAAATGGTTCTAAAAATGCTAGTAATTTCACAAAAAAAAAACAGTAAGCAACACGTTTTTAAAATGTGAAATGTTTAAGGAACACTAAAATGGTAAGCTATATTGTTGTAACGTACTCCAGTAATATTTAAAAAATAAAGATACTGAATTTTATCGAGAGTCAAGTATTAGCATTTTTATAGTGCTGCTAATGAGGGAAACTGCTCGGCTGACTTCTGGTTGCGGCCTTATTAGTGAGCTGCCTATGTAGGCAATGAGGCAGCTCACTAGATTTCTGAACAGAGCTAGTGTGTATGTTTATTTAATAGCTTTTTTAATGATTTACCTCGTTCAGCAAATTGTTCTTCATCTGTTAATATCCAGCAGTGGTTTTGTTTTAACACAGTCGAGCGAAACATCAACACTCAGCTGCCAGGGCATGGGAGATGAGTAAATTACTACCATATGAGATATAAAAAAAAATGCATACAGAAGATCTAGACATACCAAAGGGACCAATAAATGGTCTTGATCTCAACTCCCGTCTGCAATGAACTCTGAGAATTGCCTCAGAGATGCCGCCTCCGGCCCTCTGGAGGAGGAATTTTTTGGCAGCACGTATGTAACAAGCTTCAATGCGGAGCCACAAAGCGATCCCTAAAAAAGGCACGTTTTTTTCTGCTTCTTCTAGAATGCTGTCAGATGAAGTTTACATAATGACTTCTCTACACTATAGGGTGGCCAAGGCCAAATTACATTCAGGCCACTGAGTTTCTCCCACTTAACATACAACTCCCTAACAGCATCTGTTCTTAGTCTTTTTACATAGAAATAAGGTGCTAAAACTGCTTCAGTTCAGGCGTAGAACACAGAGAACACAAGAGCACCATCTTGTTGGCATGTAAATGCCTTCAGAAGAAACCACGCCAAAATGTGTTTAAAAGTCATTTTGAATTTACATTATTTAATGATTAGTGATGGGCAAGTTCAAAATGCTGCTTTAGAAAACTTCTTGCAAAATGACCAATACTTTGCTTCAAAAATGTACATTTTACAAAAACTATAAGCAGCTTGCATTAATTTGTACCACATACAAAATGTACTAAAAAAACATCTAAATATAGTTGGCAACGACCCAAGTTTGAGTTTCCAGTCCCATCCCTGTATTCACTGATATTAATAGATTACAGATTAATGGAAATATTTTAAGGCGTTTTCGCTGTATTTACTGTATTTAATGTGCACCAGCAGATGTCCTCAGCGTGCAGTTTCAAGAATTTCAAAACAGTGAATCATTTTGCAAAGCAATTGGTTCAATTGATCCAAAGCTTCAAAAAGCTTTATTCTATAATCAATATCACTATTTATATACATCAATTCCACGATAACCAATTAGGTTTCACAAACACAATTTCCCCCTCAGTGTAATTCAATATTTCTTTCTATAGGTGAATGACTGATTTTAAGTGTTTTATCACATTTTATTTGCTCCAAAGTATATGTAAAAATATTTGTACAATTTATATTTTTAATTAGCTATTTTCTATTTAAATATATTTTCACGAGTTCACACTTCCTCATAATTCGAATGAAGCGAAGCATGTTTGGCGTGCTGTCCAGGGGTTGAGCCGGGAGACTGGCGGACTCCGAGCCCTATTAGTTTGCTAATTATCTGTGCGTGCTCCTCCCGAAATCACTTAAAATGGAATTTATACCTGTGAATTTATACTTTATACCAGCATCATTACTACAGTCTTCAGTCACATGATCCTTCAGAAATCATTCTGTTATTTCAGCATTTTTCAAATTTTTTGACACTATTTTATTAGTAAATTCTACCAACTAAAGAACTTATAGGAAAGCAATTCCACTCTTCACAATAAAGGTAATACAACATAACACAAAAACTATTTTACATTCTACCATAACTGGAGCTTAAACATACACATTTTTCCTTGAAAAAAAAAACAAGGCTTAATTTGCTCACTTACACATTTACTCAAAACTCCCATGAAAAGCATGCTGGAAATTAGTAGTTTTAATTAAGGCCAACATATTGAAAACACTGAAATTAGGTTATATAAAAAGTTTAAGACTTGTGTTGCACTGGCACATTTTAATCAAACTGAACAAACAACAAAAATATTAGTTTTTCAGTGCATACGCTCACATTGGTGACTTTGTGCCTTGAGTAAGAATGAATTTTGGATTACTGTAAAGGCCACACAGGGGGAAAAGGATAAATGTGGAAAAAGCTGGAGGTCAGGCTTATCCTTATTGTTTTTCTTCAGCCCGACTCTTCAGACGCCACTGTGCCCTTGTGCGCTGTTCTGTAAATGGAGACAGCTTAGGTGTCCATCAAATCTGAGGTGCATGCAGAGCTCTGCCTCAGGCTTGAGTTGGGCAAATGAGGCACGACTGGTCTGTGAAGGTGGTGTGTGGCGGCGGTCGTTGGAGATCTGGCGGACATTAATGGAGCGAGCCAGCTGAGGCTGTGACAAGCGCACCAGCACCTGCAGTGATGACACGTCACATCACATCACCACGGGTGACTGACACGTCACCTTCTCCAAATCCAGAGGACCTAGATAGGAAAGAGACGAGCGCAGATTCTGTGAGTGGCTCTGCAGGGCACAGACACGCAAACGCCCCTCTCTCCATTTCCCTCTTTTTGTATTTTTATCTCTCCATCTTGCTTCCTTTGACTTGCTGTCTCCCTTGCTGCTGAAAGTGTCTGCCGGAGGAAATAAAATAAAAATCGCATTTTGGAAATCACAGCGACCCGATGTTGCTTGCCTTATCAAGACAAGGGTGGATTCAGGGATCAAACCTGTCTGATGTCTATCACACATCACTGACCCTCAATTGTATTTACACTACCGTTTAAAAATTTGCGGTCAGAGAGATATTTAATGGTTTTTACTGATGTTTCTTATGCTCAAGGCTGCATTTATTAGATTAAAAATCTAGAAAAAACTGTAATATTGTGAAATATTATTTCAATTTAAAATAACTGTTTTCTGTGTGAATATATT
>JAUCMS010000570.1:0-11258 GCA_032357445.1 Enteromius radiatus | reverse complement strand
AAGAAAAACTTTTATTTTGGATGCGATTAATCGCGATTAATCATTGCCCAGCACTAATATATATATATATATATATTATACTTCATTATTCATTATAGTTTTTAAATACTTAATCAGACTGGTGGTGGTTCAGTTTGCCATCAAATTAGTAAGTAAACAAAATCATTACAACAACATTTTATTACATTTACAACATTGACATTTTTAAGTTTAACTTTTCAATGAATAAATTTCCACAGGTTTAATATATATTTTTTAAAAGTTTTGCATTAAATAACATACTTTATGCTTACAGCAAACTATCTATATTCAAAAATATGTAATTAAATATTCTGCTTTTTAACATTACTGATATAAACAATAAACAAACAGATAAATACACAATTAGCCCTAATACAAAAAAAAAAATAAGATTTTGACAGCTTCTTTGTTGACAATGTGTATCAAAAGTGTTTAATTTTTTTCATAAATCTGTGAAAAGGTGTTTACAATTGAAAGTAGAATTTACAAAGAAACAAAACTAAGTGTACAATAAAACACAATCACTAAACTGATCATTTATATAGTAACCAAAATTACGTGCAAATAAAGTAAAGAAAAAAGAACGCAAATCCTTATGAAACTGGCAAGACCACAGTAAGTTTAAAGGTACAAACTAATGTGGATATTTTTTGTTGCCACACTAAGAATGCCTTTAAAGGGGGGGTGATGACGTCACGCGGGATAGAAGGACCCCACTAGAATTTCGACTTTTTAATTCAAATAGCTCAACAGAAACCTTTTTAGCTCGCAGTACAGGTCAAAAGGGACATATCATCAACAGAGCTGTTAATATAACCTAGTAGGCACCATGAATATGGTGCTGTTTGTCAAGAAAAAGGGTACTGAATTCAGTGTCAGTCTATGCAGGCACATTTTCCAGGCGCCCTTTCTGCGCGCGGTGCATTGCGGGAGCGTCGAGTCTCTTGTATCGAGCGAAACCGGTAAGCACAAACTAAACAGCACAATTAAAGGGGAAATGGGACACGAATATAACTGTGCCACAATGCATTACTTGTGAGGAGAGCTATCTTAATTATTCCAGTAGAAGACATAATCAGTGGAATTTGTGTAAAGTGCGCCAAATAATTTTAATTTTATATTATTACTCTGTTGTGCACACTGCAATCATGGCGCGGGCGCTTTAAGGGTTAAATTTTTCCACCGCCGACATTTTTATAAACACTTCGGCCGGCTTGCTTCTCTTATTCATTTTACTTTAAAAACGTTTTCTTCTTAACATGCATAAGTTATATTGTATATTAGATGCGATGAAATGTAGACGAGCAGCGGGAGGCGTTTCGTTGGATTGGCGTGTGCAGCGGTTGTTAGTGATTCTCGAGGGAATCGTTCATTTAGCTTGATTCTTTTTAATGACTCGTTCAAACCTCTTTGCAAGCAATTGTATTTGATTGATCGGTAAGTGATATCGTTAACTTTTTTTAATCTTTGCATTCATAAATGCAAGTCTATAAAGACGCGCGCTTGTTTTTTGCTTAAAACAATATATTGGTAATCCAGAATAACAAATTTGAAAAAAAGAAACTATACAACATATTCATTCGATTTTTTTTTTTTACTTTTTATTATATGGGCTGATGTTTTAATTTGTACTGTATAGATGTTTTGCTCTCTTTACTGTATTAACGTTAGTTTCTGAATGGCCATTATACGTGATATATATTTGTGGTGCTCAAACATTACACTTGCGCGGAGAGCTTTGGGAACTTTTGGGATGATGGCTAAAAGCGAGTCGTTTAATCGTTTTCAACCGGTTCACTTAAGCGAACTCTTCAAACGAACCGAATCACTAAGAAGAATCTGTCTTGGACAGAGAGCGCGCGCCACATCAGTCTAGTTCGAACTATAGAATTCCAAGAACCAAAACCCCACTTATTTACTCCTAGAAATTAATTACATAATCCGTTTTTTAAACAGTACATTAATAATCACAGGAAATAACGTTTAAATTAATAGTTGAATGCGTTATATATGCATGTTTTAGTCGTGTTTTGTTCCATATGCAGCAATGAGCAGGACAGTTAAACAGAAACATGTGGCCATGTAAACAAAGCAGGCTGCACAGCGAATTCATCTCAGCAAGAGCTTTGAACAGAGCTGATGTATTTAAAGGGAAGGATCATTTCTGAGCATCAGAGCAAAGACATTTATACAAAATTTGCATTATTTTCATTTAAGTTTGAGGTGGAACAGTGTTTTTGCTATATTTATGATTATGACCGTTTCATGTTGTTTGCATAGTCACACTTAATGTCCTCATTTTGTATCCCTTTACAAAACTTGTATCCCTGTTTCTTTATTTCTTCTGCAGATTGTCTTTGCCATAGTGTGAAGGTGGTGTGTTGGCCGTTGCGTGTGTCAGTGACGTTTTTTAAAACATGTCGGTGCGGGAATCTTTTAACCCGGAGAGTTATGAACTCGACAAGAACTTCAGACTAACACGCTTCACAGAGCTCAAGGGTACGGGCTGCAAAGTCCCTCAAGAAGTTCTCCAGAAACTTCTAGAATCCCTGCAGGAAAACCACTATCAGGAAGATGAGCAGTTCCTCGGGGCTGTAATGCCCAGACTAGGTACCTAACTATACACACACACACACACAGCTGGAAATGAAGCTTTTTAAGATTTCTAAATTCAAAACTATGTTAATTTAAAACAGGCATTGGTATGGACACCTGTGTGATTCCATTGAGACATGGAGGCTTGTCACTTGTGCAGACCACAGACTACATCTACCCCATAGTGGACGACCCATACATGATGGTAAACTCACTTTACAGTGCCATAATAAAGCATATTCATCATAAACTGAAAATGTGTCTCACTCTTATGCTTTTTTTCTATGAATTCTCTTGGTTTCTAGGGGAGAATTGCTTGTGCCAATGTGCTGAGTGATCTGTACGCCATGGGAGTAACAGAGTGTGATAACATGCTGATGCTTCTTGGCGTCAGCAACAAACTCACAGAGAAGGTGAGAGGAGAGGAAAAAGCCTTTAGTGCTAATGAGATGCGAAACTGGCCTATAAATGTTCAGGCTAGGTTCATTTAAAATACAAGCTGTCTTCATTTCACCTTTGAGTCAATTAGTTTTTGGGTCTACTACTACTACTACTACTGTAGCACTAAAAACCTATGCATACATACAAGTTATGCAACTAATGCATACAATATTTAAAGCCCCTTTCTAAGACCATCAATTATCAACATGATCAAAACTTTGAAAACATGTATAAAATCTACTATATGCGTTTGGATAGTTTTATTTTAATCCATACATCACTTTTAAGAAAGTTTTCAAATGTGATTCCTCAGGCTTTTGATTGTTTTATTCATCTCTAAATCATCATTGTCTTGCACAGCATGAGACCAGGTGTTTGTCCTGCTCACAATAAAAACTAAAGAGCTTTGATTACAAAACTAAGCATGTAAATATAATATAGAGCAGCAACTGGCATTTATATAATTTTTTGTAAGTAGTCTGCAATATTATTACATCTCACTGATTTACATTACAAGCTTTACTTTTTGGCCATATAAATAATTAGCAATTTCTTAGTTTAACATTATAATACCATGCATATTTTTCTATTTTTGTTATAATTTAAAGAAGAAACTAATCCAATGAATAATTTATATTTGAGGCTTAGTACTAGCAATAATGAAATTGCTTCAAATGTTGGTATAAACATCAATTTAAAGTGATATTACGATTTAAAGCCTAATAGATCAAATATGATACTTTAGAAACAATAAAACAACAACAACAAAAAACATTAGTTTGCATATTTTGTCCAAAGGTTCAATAAGCTGTTATATGAAAATAAATTAATTAACATATGGTATAAGTGTCTTTTGTATACCTTTTATAATTCATTGAAAGATCACCATGAAACAGCCTTGATGCCCGCATGCCGTTAAAAACTGAATAGATAAATAATGACATAGACATTTAAAACAGAAATGACATTGTGTGTGTGTGTGTGTGTGTGTGTGTTTTGTAGGAGCGTGATAAGGTCATGCCTCTGATCATTCAGGGGTTTAAGGATGCATCTGAGGAGGCAGGAACCTCTGTTACAGGAGGTCAGACTGTTATCAATCCTTGGATAGTCCTTGGGGGCGTGGCTACAACAGTGTGCCAACCTAACGAGTTCATTATGCAAGTCATTTTATATACTTTAGTCAATTATGTCTTCATAATCAAGCAGCATGTCTGTCCATTCCTCTAAGTTTGTGTGCATGTGTTTATAGGCCAGATAATGCAGTACCAGGGGACGTGCTGGTTCTTACCAAACCTCTAGGAACGCAAGTGGCAGTCGCAGTGCACCAGTGGCTGGACATTGTGAGCGTTTTGGACATTTGTAGTTTTATATTATAGTTTGGACAGAGTTTAACTCTTGCTATTTTTTTCCCTTCGGTCTCAGCCAGAGAAATGGAATAAGATAAAGCTGGTGGTCACTCAGGAGGATGTTGAACTGGCTTATCAGGAAGCAATGCTCAACATGGCTCGACTCAACAGAACAGGTCAGTATGTGATGCACGTGTGTGCGGCTCATAAATAACAGGTTCTTCTAGCAAACTTTGACCTTTGTGTTTGTCTCTCTGTTCAGCGGCCGGGCTAATGCACACCTTCAATGCACACGCAGCAACTGACATCACAGGGTTTGGGATCCTGGGTCACGCTCAGAATCTGGCCCGGCAGCAGCAAACAGAGGTGTCCTTCGTCATTCACAATTTACCGGTTCTCGCCAAGATGGCGGCCGTCAGCAAAGCTTGCGGGAACATGTTTGGCCTTATGCACGGCACCTGCCCAGAGACCTCAGGTATAAGATCAGACCTGTGTCGCTCCTTAAAAAGTGCCATTTATATATGCAATGTATTTTTTACACCATAATGAAAACAAAATAATAACCTATAAATAATAAAAAGCTAATGTAATTTTAAATTCTAGTTTAATAAAAACTGTATGCATTTTATGTATGAAAAATAAAAATAAGCAATTAATAAATCTAATAAATTAAACATCAATGTAGAAAATGGGAAAATGTTCTATTTTTTTTAATGAAGTTTTTACATATAACATTGTATGCATAAAAACAATATGATTAAATGTGCAAAAATATGCAATTTGTGAAAATTTGTTTTAAAAAAAAATGGTTTTCATTTTTTTTTTAAATAATTTTCCAAATGTTATGCATGATGAAAATAGTAATAATAAAATGTAGTAATAAATGAAATATAATAAAAATAAGTGAATTGTTTAAAAAGCAAAAATAAAACCTAATAAACTAAAACAATATTGTAATTATATGTAATTATATACAGTGCAGTACCATTAAAAGTTGGTAAGATTTGGTAAAAAAATCTTTTATGCTTCAAAAGACTGCATTTATTTATTAATAATTACAGTAAAACTGTAATAATATTAAATAATTTAGCAATTTATAATAAATATTTTCCATTTATATTTTAAAATGTAATTTTATTTCTATGATGCAATGCTGAACTTTCAGCATTATTACTTCAGATTTCAGTGTCACATGGTCCTTCAGAAATCATTCCAATATGCTGATTGGCTGTGAGAGAAACATTGTTTTTTTTTATCATAATATGGAAACATGATTCTTTTTTCTTCATGCTATGGCTTTTCTTTTAATTCTTTCTGTTTTTATTATTTTTAAGATAAAATAAGGGAAAATGTGTTCTCAAAATATTTGGATCCCATTGTATATGCATTTTATCCCTGTGTTCTTAATAAGCTGTTCACTTTATCTTTGCAGGAAGCATTAGTCTGAATCTTAAATGTTCTCTTTTCTCTTGTATTTTTTCTGTAGGAGGTTTGCTCATCTGTCTTCCACGTGAGCAAGCAGCCCGTTTTTGCGCTGAGATCAAATCTCCCAAATACGGTGAGGGTCACCAGGCGTGGATCATCGGCATCGTAGAGAAAGGCAACCGTACGGCACGCATCATTGACAAACCCCGCATCATTGAAGTCGCACCTCAGGTGGCCACACAAAATGTCAACACCACTCCGGGAGCCACGTCTTAAACCTGACCCCGTGACCCCTGAGCAGGCCCGAACGGCTAGCGTACTCTAGCCTCACCTGAAATATATCAGCGTAATGATATATAAAACATCTGCCCACCTTGGCCTTCGGGCAGATTCCTCTCCATGGACACGGTTATAAAGCAGAAGAACATTTAACAAAGAAAATTCGATTGCCTTTTTTATGTCTATAGTTTTCTGTTACATTAACCGAACATGCACCTGATTGTGAGGCAGCTTCCAAGTAGAACGAATAATTAATAGTATAATTCTTCTCTGATACTGTTGATTACTTCCAGATTTCTTCTGCTCGCACATCACCTGCGGTTTCATACTTAGCCATGGTGTGTTTTAGCCTTTCCTCTTAGTATGCACAGCCCATGTGGTAGTTCACATCATAATCTTTGCCTCGAAACAATAGTTAATGAAGCTGCAGTGATGAGGAAAAGTGAGTCGGGAAAGGATTGCTTTTTTACTTTTGTATTATCCCTCGTATGTCGGATAAAATAACCCTCCCTCACTGTTCGGTGGAAACGTGGGACTGAAGGAATCTAAGGTAAAACCTCTCTAATAAATCAAGTCCTCGTATTTTGGGGAATGCGCTTCTGCCTACATTGGTGATGCTGATGTTTCTCAAAGAATGTGCTAAACATTGGAGATGCAGTTTATATTGTATGATATTCACTGTTTCACATGAACATCGTTAGTTCTGTTCTGTGGTAGAGCTGTTTTTATATTCTGTACAAAGGTCATACTTTCTCATGCTCTCATATTTGCTAATCATTATATATATATATGCCTTGAAACCCCTCCAATAAATCTTTTTTTTTTTTTTTTTTTTAATTCTTGAACAAATGTGTATATGATTGTACGTGATGAATGTTAAGATCCAGATTTTTATGTGTACAGTTTTTCAGTTTAATTAAGTGCACAGTATATTCCACATTTTAGAAGTAATTATGCACAAAGGAAATATTTACAGTCATTTGCCAAATACTACAGGCTAGAATATTTACAATTAAATAGTTTTTTTTTTGTTTTTTTTTTACACTTTCCCCTTTTGCTCTAAAATATCTAGCACTCATAAGCTATAAAGAACTACAATATATTTACAAGTTTATTTAATACTAACATAAGCTACTGGTTGCTGTTTGTGTTGTTTGTTCTGAATTTTTTTCTTTAAACTGGTGCTTTGCGTCTGGGTCAGCTTTGAAGTTGCAGATTCCTTTTTTTAGGAGTCACATCATCTTCTCTTTTGGGTTGAATAGAGCTCTTATGTCCAGCATGGCTTGTCTGATGTTCTGCCCGAAGCGGAACGAGTCCTGAGGACAGAAAGGAAAAAGACAGTCTAAAATAAGCAACTGATTCAGAAGTATAATATACTGATTATAAATCATCATTCTTATGGTTTCAAAGGATTAACATTTAATCCAGAATTTTCTTTAACAATTCCCTTTGAGGTTGAATAAATGGTGACTGACTTTTCTTTTGTATAAACATTTTCATAAACTTGTTAATTTTTTTTCCCAGTTTGGTTATTACATTAGCACCAAGAATTGTTAAAGGTTGTTCTTATTTACTTTTAAAATAAATGATGAATGTTTAATATTTTACTTCCATTATCAATCCAGTAATAATACAAAAAATTCAAAGTATTCTTGATTGTTCGAAAGATGAGATCTAAAAAAACCCCAAAACCAAACATAATTAATCGATTGGAAGCCTGTCTGAATTAAAAAAGGTAATTGCAATTTTTTTTCACAATTCTTTTTCTTGCAATTGCAGCCAAAGCAATTCTGAAATTGTGAGATGAAATAAACTCACAATTGCAAGTTATAAACTCGTAGTTTCGAGAAAAAAGTTGCTACTTCATATCACCACAAACTACACAGTGTAACGATATCGTTGGAATAGCGTAAAATCTTCCTATTTTAAAGCACGCGCAGCTAGGTTTATAGAACATTATGTAAACATATCGTCCATTGACGTGGACGCTAATATAATTATTGTTCTTGGTGTGAAAATTACATGGCTGTATGTCTGGATAATGTATAGCCTCAATTGTATTTGTCAGAATAAAAATGTTAGGAAAAATGGCAAAGTTTGAAATACCGTTTCAGGGCTGGAGAGCTTGCTGGAAATGTGGAATGTGATGAGATTCTCCCCGACAATGATGTAAGAAACACCATAACCGTCATCGGCAACCTGTATATAAAGAGTTTTGTGATAAAATATCAGGTTTATTTTTTTTACTACACTCGTTGCAATGTCACGTTGTGTACTGTAGGGGGAGACTCACAGGCCCAAAGCCGCCTCCGGCTCCCACATATTCAGGAAACTTCTGAATGTCGATGAGATTGAGCTGCTGTTGAGGGGTCTGACTGGTGGAGAGGCGCCAGGGCTCTGACAAAACCTATCAAGAGAAGGTGTATTTGTGACGAGCTAAATTAAACAGGTGTGTCATATTTTATACTGAAGAAACATACTTGTACACACCTGTTTGAGGAAAGGTGAGTCAATGCCCATTAATTTAGACACAATGTAGAGGCAGAAGAGATGGCGGTCGATCCCGGCTCCTGTCATGGCCAGACGGTACATGTTCTGATGTTTATCTGCAGCTTTCTTGAAGAGCACTAACCTTTGCTCAGTCTGGTAAACAAGCAGAAGTCAGACAAGTCAAAATAAATAGTTTAAAGCTTAAGTGCTGATGTTCCACTGGATATTTAAACAGTGGTCTTGAAAAAAACCTGAAATCTCTCGATGCAGCATTATGCTAATTGCAAAAACAAAAGTTTCCAGTGACCAACTTTTAAAATCGTGTAATGACTCCTGGGTTGGGTGTGTGCATATTGTTCTCACCGTGGTTCTTTCATCCTCCATTGCTTTTACAAAAGCAGTGGACTCACAAGTGCATGAGCGCACGGTTTCCGTCCGGCCTTCCCGGAACATACGTGTCATGGATGATTCGTAAGTCAGACAGAATTCACCCTTGTCCTGCTCCAACAAACATCCTGCATTAAACACTTTGCTCACAAAATACAGACACAATATTTCAGAGACATTATATGTAAATATGTCTTGTACCCTGTAATGAGCTAGCTGTAGTGCCAGCTGGATAAAAGCATCAGGACTTGTTCTGCATTTCTTTATCAGGCCCTTTCCAAACTCATTAAACAAGCAGCCATGGAAATCCACATCGTCAGCAATTCCCTTTGCAATCACATAAGAACCTTCAATAATCTCCTGGCACTGAGAAACAGAAGGAACCTGAATCAGTTTTCAGTGTAGAAAGGATCTTGCAGTTGTCAGAATGTACACAAAACACCCATTTAGAAACCATTTGCAAACCTATGACAAACGATAAGATGAAAGGGTTAATTCATACTGCTTTTGAGATGTCCCACTGTAGTCTGGTAGGTGATGCCAGACTTTTGTTGATATCTCCTTTGCAATGTCCCTCTGCTGTATATCCAAGGTGGAAACAGTCTGTGGCTAAAACATACTAAACAGAAAGTTGAAATGTTTGTTAATATTTATAGTATTAATTACATGTATACAGTTATTATTATGCATTGTTTACCTCCCACATATGTCCTATGATAGGGGAGTCTGCCCATGAGTGCTCAGTGTTGACACCAATTTTACCATTCTTGAAGACAATCAAATTGAAGGATTTATCAAACCACCTGACAGGCGAGAGAATTGTGTTTCAGTGTGTAGATGTGCGACTGGTCATGCTCAGCAAAAATACTTATCTTTTAATATGACTTAAAAGTGCTGCTTGTAGCATTGTTATCATTAACTACTATGAATACATTTTCCTTAATTGAAATAAAGTTGATATCAAATAAAATAGAAATATTAGATCAAATACTAGTGCCTAAAAAGCTAAAATGATAAAAAAAATAGACCTAAATAAAAATGATAAATAAATAATAAAAGTAACAAAAGCACATAATAATACAACACAAAAATACAAGTAACCTCAAAGACATTCTAAAATATTTTAAAAATCATAAATAATACTGAAATACCGTGGTTCTTACCTGTCGTAACACTTTCCATGTAGTAGAGATTTGGCATAGAGGTCTAGGGACCCTATGTTCTCTGGATCATATCCATGTGCTTCATCGTCCAGAGTCAGAAAAAATGCAGCCGTTTCAATGGTCTCCAGAGATGCCCGGTTGACCCCAGCATTGAAGTACTTCAAACGGGCCCTGGCCCAGGGAACCCTGAATATGTGTTAAAGGGGAGGATTTCATTCAGCATTATTTGATTTCTAACATTCTTCAAAATATCTTCTTATTGTATTCATAGAAGAAAATCAAACTGTTTGAACACCCTCTTGAAGCCTCCTGGACCCTATTTTGGATCCCATTCTAGTACACAGTTGCAGGACTGTTGTGAGCTTATCTTCACCTGTTTCCAGCAGTCAGAGAAGGGAGCTTGATCTCTCCAGGTTGAGGCTCAGACTTGTCATCCAGGATACGTTGAAACTGCAACTCAAGCTCTGAGGGCCAAAGATGGCGACCACCATAGTACAACCAAACTTTAAAGAAACGGCCTCGATGGTACACAACCAAGTGCTTTCTATCCTTCAGATGCTGCACGAAATCTGAGCACAAACAAATTAGTGTGATAAACCATCATGGTTTGAAATCAAAAGCCATGAAACTGTAAGTCAAGTAAAGCTGAAAATATATGAGAAATGTGATTACCAGTCTCAATGCCAGGAATACGGGTGGTATTGAACATCCTCTCAAATTGAAAAGAGCACATGGGGACAATGCCAAGAGCTCTCAGCTGATGAAGAGAGAATATAGGACAAGGTTGGAAATTTTACTACATTTATATTTTTCATAGTATTTCACTGTTGTGGTTGGAAAAGCGTTTTTGTGTTTCTGTGTCAGTACCGGGGTAAGTTCTCCTCGCTCCAGTTTACGCCGATACTGCAGCATGGCATGGACTATGTTTGCTGCTCGTGCAGCCTGTCTGTGTGTAGGGATCACATAGAGGAAATCCTGACAGATGGAAAGAGACAAATGGAAACAGACCGTTTTAATAAATAACATAATAATAATTAAAATATAGCTGCAAGCAGCAATTACCGGGGTTCGAGCATTTGAAGGGTTTTGAGGTTGTTTAGGGCAACCTGGA
>JAUCMS010000569.1:0-11258 GCA_032357445.1 Enteromius radiatus | reverse complement strand
GTGCGTTTGATTAGGGTTGGAGCTAAAATTTGCAGGACAGCGGACCTCCAGGACCAGGATTGAGAAGCCCTGCCATATTGCATTTGGGCTTCAGTGCTCTAGTCATTACACACACACACACACACACACACACAGTGGGTAGGTAAAGTATTCAGACCTCCTTAAATTTTTCACTCTGTTTGTTGCATTTAAGCGATTGTATTTGTTAAAATCATTTAAGTTAATTTTTTTCCCTCATTAATATGCACACAGCACAGAATTGTTGACATTTTTGCAGATTTATTAAAAAAGAAAACGTGAAATATCACATGGTCCTAAGTATTCAGACCCTTTGTTCAGTATTTAGTAGAAGCACCCTTTTGGTCTAATACAGCTATCTTTTTGGGAAAGATGCAACAAGTTTCTCACACCTGAATTTTCTCACACTTTGCCATTCCTTCCGGCAGATCCTCTCCAGTTCTGTCAGGTTGGATGGTAAATGTTGGTGGACAGACATTTTTAGGTCTCTCCTGAGATGCTCAATTGGGTTTAAGTCAGGGCTCTGGCTGGGCCGTTCAAGAACAGTCACAGAGTTGTTGTGAAGCCAATTCTTTGTTATTTTAGCTGTGTGCTTAGGGTCATTGTTTTGTTGAAAGGTAAACCTTCGGCCCAGTTTTGGGGTCCTGAGCACTCTGGAGAAGGTTTTCATCCTGGATATCCCTGTACTTAGCCGCATTCATCTTTCCCTCGATTGCAACCAGTCGTCCTGTCCCTTCAGCTGAAAACACCCCCACAGCATGATGCTGCCACCATCATGCTTCACTGTTGGCACTGTATTGGAGGTGATGAGCAGTGCCTGGTTTTCTCCACACATACTACGTAGAATTAAAGCCAAAAAGTTCTATCTTGGTCTGATCAGACCCAAGAAGCTTATTTCTCACCATCTTGGAGTCCTTCAGGTGTTTTTTAGCAAACTCCATGCAGGCTTTCATGTGTCTTGCACTGAGGAGAGGCTTCCGTCGGGCCACTCTGCCATAAAGCCCCGACTGGTGGAGGGCTGCAGTGATGGTTGACTTTCTACAACTTTCTCCTATCTCCCGACTGCATCTCTAGAGCTCAGCCACAGTGATCTTTGGGTTCTTCTTTACCTCTCTCACCAAGGCTCATCTCCCCAGATAGCTTAGTTTGCCGGACGGCCAGCTCTAGGAAGGGTTCTAGTCGTCCCAAACATCTTCCATTTAAGGATTATGGAGGCCACTGTGCTCTTAGGAACCTTAAGTGCAGCAGACGTTTTTTTGTAACTGTGGCCAGATCTGTGTCTTGCCACAATTCGGTCTCTGAGCTCTTCAGGCAGTTTCTTTGACCTCATGATTCTCATTTGCTCTGACATGCATAGTGAGCTGTAAGGTCTTATATAGACAGGTGTGTGGCCTTCCTAATCAAGTCCAATCAGTGTAATCAAATACAGCTGGACTCCAATGAAGGTATAAAACCATCTCAAGGATGATCAGAAGAAATAGACAGCACCTGAGTTAAATATATGAGTGTCACAGCAAAGGGTCTGAATACTTAGGACCATGTGATATTTAACTTTTTCTTTTTTAATAAATCTGCAAAAATGTCAACAATTCTGTGTTTTTCTGTCAGTATGGGGTGCTGTGTGTACATTAATGAGAAAAAAAAGAACTTAAATGATTTTAGCAAATGGCTGCAACAAAAAAAGTGTGAAAAATTAGGTTTTTCATGATATTGTGTGAAACTATTAATATTTCAAGCTAAATGTCATCAACATTTTTATCAGCATCATGTTATAATCAGTATAGTATGTTCTCTTTGGTTAAATGCATCTGCTAATTGACATTACATGAATGCATTTTTACATTTTGTAAAGGAATTTTTCACTGTCTTTATGCACTTATCTATTGTATCATTTCATTTCTGTTTTTCACAGTTTTTTCATGGAACACTTCTTCAGCACTCTTAAAGTTTCTGACAGTGGCAGTTGGGAGGTCTGCCCACGTTCTCCAAGCATGAGGAGTTGTCAGCTTTTATCTTGCTCCTCTTTAGTTCTGCATCGTGAACTGGTCCCCAACCTTGTGTGATGTCCATTAGCCAGCAGACAGGATAAAGGTATCCCACTGTGACCTGGTGAAACTGTTGAACTGAAGTGGCTGAAAATTAGATTATTCACCTATTGCATTATTTAATGCCCTTTATGTACTTTAATTATTAAATACATAAAGGAAAGCATTGTTCATTACATATTTGAAAAACGAGGACCCACGTTTCACCGTTCAAGCATTTTGAAGCTTTTCATCAGATAATTTATGCTGAACGTATTACTCTTACTTTACAACATATAGCAAAATATTACTGCCATTTTGTGTATTATCTTCATTTCATTTTTAGTATCGCAGATCACAGAAATAGGCACTTTAAAAATAGTGTAATTCAATTGTTTTAATAAAAGAATAGAGTTTAAATTAATTATTTACTGTAATCCAACCATGTTTATTAGAATAAATGCCTATTCCACGGAGCCGGGGCCCTAAAAGAGATGGCTAAAATCCTTTGCTACCACCTTGTGGCAGAGTAAGGTGCCCACACCAATATTATTTTCAAATAGCTCCAACATCACATTTACAATTGAATGTCCTCACTTATCAATCCAGATTTTAAGTAGAATAAAAATGAATTCTTGCATCAACCACACAAAAGAAAGAATCATTTTTTTAAATGGTGCTGGTGTCATTGCTTTATTTGCACACAACCACTGATTCCAGTTAAAGAGATCAAAGTAGAAAAAAAGTTATATGTGCCACTAGTGTCTGTTCAAGCTTCCAAGTGTTACGTGCAACCACAGACATTTACCATATGCAACAATAGTGATGAGAGCGCAATTTAGGTCACAGAGTAAGTTGATTCACTGTCTTCACCATCAGATTAAATAATACTGTCATACTAAACAACATAAAAGTTAATAACATTCCAGTGATATTGCAGGACAAGTTGGTTTGTTTCAACAATATGTACAGCACCACAATGGATGAACAATGTAAAAAATAAGAGGCTCAATTTTGTAGCAAAATATCTGTACATTTAAAAAAAAGACTTTTTTTGTTTTTTTTGTCCAATGAAATGTCTTAGTTTTTAAAAAAACAGCAAACTCTTTTCCACAGCTCACAAATGTCACATGAGATAAAACCAGTAGGAGAGCAAGTCTGTGATTAAAATGAGATGTATTGTACATACAATGTCACACTGGTTGTGAATGCCTGGTAGTAAACATTTTCTCAAAATTTCATGTTATTTTTTCAGTCCGCAATGAGTAATCCTCAAGATCCTTAAGATTGAATCTCCGTCTCACACTCCATCCATGTTTTTTTAATTGAAAGTTCAGTTTTAAGATGATCAAAGATAAAAATAAAAATAAAAAGTGCATCTTGTAAATCTTCCCCTCAGAAAAAGCGGCTCAGATTGGAGTTTTAGAACCAGAGGTTAAATGATAATGAAAATGCATTGTGGGCCAATGCAAGGATTTCCTTTGGCATTTCTGCTCTGTCTTGTACTTAATACACAATATCACAAAACTGAATAGAGTTAAAACCATGATCGTTCTTCCTAATGTCTATTTGTAGAATCCACATTTGACTGTAGGTCAACATAGTGCATCCAACACTCTACACTTCATGTTTTCTTCATCTTGCTTTCTTTAAAACAGTTCACTAATTCGAGATGCCAGATCCCAAGTGTTCAATGTCACATTTGTCCATCCTTCCATAGTTCTAAGTGTGCTATTTTTTGTTCCTTTTTTCAGTAGTGTTACTGGCCCACCTTCTGTCCTTAAAAGCTGATCAAGCGTGGCTAGCAGGTGGTGATCTCCATGTTGCGTAGCTGAAGGTGCTGTACCTCCAAGTTCCTTCTCCCACTCCTCCTCAGGGCATCGGCCCGGCGGAAGGGTTGACTGCGCAGGTCTAAAGACAAACAAGTGAACAGTTACAAAGTGAACACAACTACAGCCTGGGCCTGTGGATATGGATGAGACAGGGCCAAAGATGGATACAAAACAGGTAAAGTGGGGCAAAAAAGTATTTAATCAGACACCAATTGTGCAAGTTAATCATCCACTTAAAAAGATGAGAGAGGCCTGTAATTGTCATCATAGGTATACCTCAAATATGAGAGACAAAATAAGGAAGAAAAAAAACCCAGAAACTCAAATTTGAAGTTAAATTTTTAATTAATTAATTGGTAAATTTATATAAGTGTTAAAATAAGTGTTTGGTCACCTACAAACAAGCAAGATTTATTCGATTTTTAGAATTATTAGAAAATGGAAGACATACAAGACCACTGATAATTTACCTTGATCTGGTTTAAGTCAGAGAACTTGCACAATTGGTGGCTGACTAAATACTTTTCTGCCCCACTGTAGGTGTGTGGATGCTTGGTTACTTTTAGATCAATTTAGTAGGGATGCACAATATTCTGGTCCCACATCGATTATTGGATGTTATTTGTAGCTATCATTGGATGTTTCAGAAACCAATTGGCAAAATGGAACAGAATAGTTTAATATTCTATTCCATCTGACAATACCATTTATTGGTACAGGTTTGATATAACAGTTGATACCGAACAGATTACAGGATACACTCATTGTCCTTATTTTTACATCATGGCTATGGAAAAGTTCATTTTGCAATTTAATCTTTTGACAAAATTGAATATTATTATAATATTGACATTTATCTGTGTCTTACATTCAATGGAATAAGCGGATACTGGATATAATGATTGATTTTATATATTTATTTTCTCCCATTTTAACACTGACAAGAAGCAAGCATCAAATGATATTGTTTATTTGCATTTTTTATTACAATTGTTTATTTACAATTTTAATCTTTACAAAAGATTAATGATTCAATAACATTTAGATGTATTCTTCATATTGTACACATTATAATGTGGTACTATTATTGATATTGGATATAATGGTTAACAGTATTCATTTAAAAGCAACGTTCAGTATTTATAAATATATTTATATGGAAAAAATGTTTTATGTCTTTTCCATTTGGTATTGCTTGATATTGAATATCATCCTTTGCATATGTATTTTCCTTCTTTTTAGAGCGACAAAATTAGCATCAAATGACGGAAATTGTAAAGTTAATCTCTCCAAAACATATTTTAATAACACTGTAAGATTTAATCTCTAGCAATGAAAAAGGAAATATTTTCCTTAATATTTTTTTTCATATATTACATTTTTTATGTTTTAAGTTATTCAGTTAAAATAGAATAGTTTATTTATTTGTTTTCAACAACAATAAAATATAGTCCAAGGGCGGAACACGCGTTGGTGTTTTTAAAATGTAGCAGTCTTAATAAAGATTTTTGTATTTTTTTGTGCCTTGATGTGGATTTTGTTTTGCAATATAGTCCACTTTTTGTATCCTTATATCAGACAGAATTATAATAGCAGTGCATCCCTACAATTCAGATCCTTCTGATACGACATGAAATGTTGGAAGGTGGTTACCAAGAGAAATTTGACTTCATGGGAAAGAAAACGTCAACAGATTTTGAAATCCGACGAGATTTGAGTAGTGCAGGAAACAAAATGCAAAACAGAGAAAATATTGAAGGCAGGCATGCAGTTTTTATGCAGAGAATTCACGTTTCCATCCTGTATTTACTGCCCTTACCCAGGTGAATGGTAAACAAATGAAGAAACATATAGAGAGAAGGATGAAGGAAATGAATGGCTGGGAGATGAGTGAAGAAGAGACGGACTTAAAGGCACCTTTCTGAGGGGACAGAATTTAGTTTAGTAATGGAAGTCCTCGGAGAGTGCGGGGTCACAGAAGAACCGCGAGCCACGTTTGGCTGATCGTGCGGTAAAGGGGACGGTCTTCAGCACTGCAGCAAAATAATAGCCAATCACAACACAAGAAACACCAAAAGCTAGAAGCTCTAGAAAAAGCACAGAATCAGACAGAAACTTCAAGCCTCTAAACTCTAGTAAGGCTAAACAGCATGGCGTCTACTGCTACTGTACATCTAATATTACTATCAAAAGAACAAGACCAATACACACTTAGGAAAACAGATTCATCTGACGTTCGTACGGTCAAATGAATCTGTTGGGGCTTGCATTCAGCAGCATTCTTACCCGTAATGATGTCCTCAATTGCGCCATCTTTGCCTTCGTAGACATGCCGGCTATCTTTGCCTTGTCTCTTTCTTAACTCAGAAATCAGCTCCTGCTGCTGCCGCTTGCCCTTGTGAGATGGTGACTGGAGTTTGTGCAAATTCATAAATGATAGAACATACAGTTAGTGCACACACTCTTGCTGTTGTTTTTCTTGACACAAATTGCGTGATTTGATTTACAAACGATGTGATTCAGGTCTGAACTGAAACCTTCAGTTCGATTTGATATTGATTCAGCGACAGCACATATCAAAATTCTCTAACTAAAAACGAATGCTGCAAAACCTGTCAGTTGTTACATTTCTGTAATATTAAAGGTTGAAATGATTTGTTTACAAAGTTAAATTGCATGTAAAGATGTTTTCTTTAAAATAAGATTACAATAACTACAATTTAAAAAAAACAAAAATTTAAATGAAGGCTCTCCAAAACATAAGTTAAGTAAAAATGTACTGATTATATACATATTTAGCAAAGTGCTCTAAAGTTGATTTTTATAGTTAAATATTGAGCTATGATTGCTTTGCTGAAGTAAAAGGTAACATTACATTTACAAGCTGTTTTATTGATACATTTCTGGAGTTGAAACACTTGATTGTATGATTACAATATACATGATATATGTTGGGCTGGATTTTTCAACCTTCTCATGTTCATTTATTTTTATTTTGTGCTGTAACTAGTAGTAAAAAGAAAGAGAGAATCAGTTTAAGTGCATGGCTTATTGCTTGAACTAAGGCAGACACAGTGATCTTTTACAACACTTTAAAGAGTGCCTTTATTTTTTTGATTTTACAATAAAATTGAACATTTGAATAGTTCAATAATCAATAGTTTGTTGGATGGAAGGAAGGCATACTGTAAAATGATTCACAGTAAAGTCTTGTTTACATACCAACTGCAAACTGCATAGAGTAAAAGATCAATTTTTGGGATTTAAGAATCATTATATTCTTATCTCATCATACCTGTTGATTCTCGTGCTCCTCCATCATGGCCTCCTGTTCTAGAAGTTTCTCCATCATCAACTGCTCTTGCCTCTTCCTCTGCTCGTTTTCTTCATCCGCATGCTGAAAACAATCATAAAATTAGATCTGGGCATTGTGTGAACAAGGAGCAAGTTGATGCACATCCTCACCCTATAGGACTTGATGAAGCGAACAAACACAGGGAAGAACACAGAAGGTGGCATGGTCTTGGGGCTCTCTCCGAAGAATTTGACAACCTCGTCGAAGGCATCCTGTAATTACATGTAAACCACACGATTATGGATTATCCCTGGTGAGATTCAAACCTATAGCCTTATCATTACCAGCTCAGATTTTTAACCACAATACCCTATATCCTTCTTTTTTCTACCTGTGCAATCCTAGCATCATCCAGGAGCTTCTTCAGTCTGGCCTCATTGTGATGGATGAAGTCTTTGAGCAGAGAATTGTGACCATGCATGCTGTACTCTCTTCTGGTCAGATCCATACCTCTCTGTAGCTCCTTCACATCCAGGAGAACATTCTCCAGTGAGACTGCAACATGGGAATAATGAGATCCACCGTCAAACTTTCAAACTCTTTCGGACTTGAACTGATGGTAAAACTACTAATGACATTATTAATATTAATTATTAGTATTTACATTTATTTTGAAAGCTAAATATAAAATAGCATCATATGACCCCCCTTAAAATGTATTTAGAAAGTGCTATTTTAGTATTATTTATGTACTATTATAGAATGCATTAACAATTTTCTAAGTTTTATTTAATCTTATATTTATATTTCAGCTTCGACTAAAAAAAAAAAAGTTGGGCACTAATAAAAATAAAAAAATAAAATATAATTACCATTTCTAATTAGTATATTTTAAATATATTTCCAGGGCTGATAGAGACTTACCTGCAGCAGCTTTCTCAATGTAGTGTAGCTCATTGTAAAAAACGCATACAATAGGATATTTCTCCTTCACCACATTGGCTATGTAGTGCAAAAGTGTCTGCTTCCTGTCTGTGGACTTAGTCTCCAGTAGCTGAAGGCAGGAAATATTATAGTATTATTATAATAAAACGTAATGTTCATAATGGCAGAACAAATTTAATAATGTAAAAAAAAAAAAAAAAAAGTGCATGGTTGCAAAAGGTTATGAAATGTAGTTACCAAATCCAAGCTCTGAAGTTTGAAGCCATAAACTGCTCCTCTCTTACTACTGTTCATGTAGTTCCCAAGGGCCAAAATGATCTAAAAGTTGAGATATCATGTTATTAATTAATTACAAGATAAGCTCTAAAACAACAAGAAACTGTGTGCTAATAAGTTATATTAGCTTACCTCAAGGATTTTCTTTAATTTCTGTGATGATTTTATGGATACAGATGCTGCTATGATAGCATGCAGTTGCTGATAGGAAAAACAGCAGACAAATGTATAAATGCATTTCAGATTGATCTTTGTTAATATTAATGTTAATGTTAATAATGTTGTTATTAATCCTCTTTTTCTCTTTCCACCTTACCGGTGTGAGCATCTGCAGGCTATCGCTAAAGTTGCCCATGAAGGCCATGATGGTCATCCGCTGTGGCAGCCTTTCAATCTTACTGAAGAGCATCATGAACCGGTCCTCATCAGTGAGCCCGTCCACTGGCCGTCTCTCCCGCTCATACTGACGGAGCATCTTCACCTCACTTTCAGTGGGCATGAACCGCATTAAACACTCCACGAAATCCACAGGCACTGTACGTAGGTCAAACCTGAGGGAGGTGAGAGAAACTGATCAGAGCGCTGTTTAAATAAAAAAACATCAAACACAACAAAACAGCAGGGATAGAAGATACAGGAAGGAGCATACGTGGAAGGAGCAGAACAAGAACTGACTGATATTATTACAAGCAGATGAACAAGAGCAATCCCATAGTTTTGTAAACATCATCTCAGAGAATATGGTTCATCCTTATCTTGATATTAAAGGGGAACTTACGTCTGGATTGCTTTGCAGATCTCTTCTAGGCTCTTCCCTGCCTTGCGGAGTGTGATAGCAAGGTTTTTGGCCCTGTTGGCCTCCAGTAATGACACTTTGTTGGGGCCCTTCTGAGGAGCTTTCTGCTTTTGCAATGTCATGTCGACGGCAGGGCCCTGGGCTTTGGTCTTGAACATTTCTTCAAATTCATCCACATTTAAATCCTGCAAACAAAAGGATTATATTAAAGCTGTAATACACTGCACTCCTGGAACTTGGTGTTCAAAAACATTAAGAGTCTCAAACGAAAACCTTGTAGAAGCAGAGGGCAGGCAACACTAATGGCGCTTTTCCACTGCATAGTACGGCACGGTACAGTTCAGTACAGCTCACTTTTGGGGGGTTTTCCTGGTACCTGGTCCTTTTTTTAGTACCACCTCAGCCGAGGTTCCAAGCGAGCCAAACTGTTACCAAAACGTGACGTTTAAACTCTGCTTGTCACTGATTGGCCGGAGAAAATCATCATTACTGTGTCACTGAACTTGCGACACGAGACACAACAGACCCGCTAAATTTAAATCAGCACAGCCAGCGAAGGATCGGACGCAAGGGTTAGGGGTTAAGGGTTACGCAACGTTTTTGTTTGAAGACACGCACCTTTTTGTATTAAACCATCAGCCTCTTCTGAAACAAACTCATTCGTCTTGCTGTTAAAAACATCCACATGCCGAGAATGAAGAACACCATTCCGTCAATATGCACCATTGTTCTGTGTTTGTTTGTGGCGCGTTTACGATGATGTCACGGCAGTAGGCAGCGCAACTATAACGACACGTGAATAATCCCGCCCACTCTAAAGCGGTACTAAACTGCAGTGGAAACGCAAACCGAGCCGAACTGAGCCGTGCTGTGCCGAGTCGTACCACGCAGTGGAAAAGCGCCATAATGGCACCAATGATTCATGCACAGAAGGATTTCCTGGTCATTGGTTATTTCAAATACATTTTCTTCAAATTGTTTTATCAAAATGTTCTTGCTCTGGCTCCCAAATTAATTTCCTTAAAGGAATAGTTTCACCCAAAAAAAAAAAATTCTGTCATCATTTACTCACCCTCAAGTAATTCCAAAGAAATTAATACAGGTTTGAAACTACTTGAGGGTGAGTAAATGATGCCAGAATTTTCATTTTTGGGTCAACTAATCCTTTAACCCCTTCCCAGCCAAAAACATGCCTGTTCTGGTATTCAGCCAACATTCTTGCGATTTTAGTAGCAGCAATTACAAAATGAGCTGAAACTAAACTGAGCAATAAACACCATCTGGCACCTTCCTAATATGTAGCAGTAACTCAAAACAGGAACATGATAATCAAGTAGACCAGCTTGGCGGTGTAATACATGCAGAGTTGATAGAGATCACACATTTCACACCATGTGAAGTGCTGGAGACAAATTACCTCTAGGATCCTCTCGTCATCGATTTCATTGAAGACAGTGCCGTTGATCTGATTTGGTTTCAGAGCCACCCAATTGAACACTGGCATGCGGAACTTGGTTTTGATTGGCTTTTTGATTTTCACGGCTGCCAAGAAAGAATCGAGTCCTGTGACTACCAAAACAACTACTCAATGAGATTTTAAAAAATGTGATCACAAGAATACATGATAACGTGTTAAGCGAAGACACACAACACATAATATGACTAGATCATGAGGTTTAAATGGTGGCCATGACAAATATCAGGAAACCTACAGAAGAGCTTGATTGGTCCATCTTTGAAAGCAGGAAAAAAGAGAGTAGATAAAAACAAATGTTTAGAGAGTTATAAAGCACACAAATCTAGAAAGAGAAAGCAGAAAATGTTTCTAAATGCTGAACAAAAATCTACAAGAGCTTGGAAAATTATTTCAAGGAAGAATAATCTGATTTAAAACAGAAAATTAAAAAAAAAAAAATCAAATTATCGCATACATACCTGTCAAGCCAGAGTTGAATATGACAGTTGGTGTGCCGCTTCCTGGGAGAGGAGGAGCACAAGGAGGAGGAGGTGGAGGTAAAGGAGCAGAGATCTCAATAGAGTGCCCAGGAGGCGGAGGTGGGGGGGGAGGTGGT
>JAUCMS010000568.1:0-11274 GCA_032357445.1 Enteromius radiatus | reverse complement strand
AGTACTCCGGGGATTGAGAACGGGCTGTAACTGTGGGGGTGGAACCTGGCGTTGAAGCTGGTGTGGTTGTTACATTAATATACTTTCACACTACTCTAATAGTATTTCTGCAGTAGGCTATGAGGTATACTGACTGCAGTAAGAATTTTTTTATGCATGGAATATTCAGATGAATTACCTACTACATAAATAAAGCATATTGCAGACTATATCCTGAATTTCCATTCCAAGTGAGGCAAATGAACTGAAAGTAGTATAAGCTGCATTTTCATCACATTTCTGTTTTTTCAAACAACAATATTTGCTTTAAAAAAAACCATACACACGAAAAATTAAACATGCAAAATAATAAGTTCAAAATAATTGAATAGTTGGATGTTCTATCATCATCAGGATGGAGGCTTCATGTTTCTCATTGCTGTACGGTGACCACACGATATTGCCGCAAAATGCCAAAAAGGCTCATGTTTTCAATCAATCTATTATTTGATGCATCGCTTTTAAAACAACCTCTGCAGCATCATTTCTTGCATTTTTGTAAACACTGGTTCAGACAGGGGCCAGCCTGATTTAGATACTCTCACTGTGACACTGAAAACTGCTTATGCATTCATGTGGTAAAATAATAATTTAATAATGCTATAAACAAGTTAACGGGAAAGAAGACAACTCTAGAGGAGAAAAACATTTTGTACTTCCTCCCACACAGCATAGCTGCTCCTGCTTACATGAACACATACACACACACCTGCTGCTGTGCGAGCCGAGAGATTTCACTGCTTTTAACTCTAAAGTCAGTGACACAATCTGGCAGAAATTGGAGGGCAAGAACTCCAGAAAAGCTGGAAACTGTTCACTGCAAGCACAAGCTTTTTCATTAAGCACAAAAGACAGAGACCGGGCTAGACAGACACATTCAGACAAAAAAACAATGTCTGGTAAAACTCCCATGGCGAAAGAATGTGCAGTTAGTGGATATTAGTTAAAGAGTTTCAACTTAAAAACAAATTAAACAAATATTAGAAACACTGCAGCTAACTGAACCATGTTGTACAATTACTAAAATCTAACTGAAATGAAAATACTAAACAGAAACGCTGGAGAAAACACAAAAACACATAACATAATTGCTAATACTGTAATAGACTATAAATAATACTAAAGTAACACTTCACCCCCACACTACAGGAATTAAACATTTTGATGCATTAGAGAGCTGTAATACTTAAAAAAATAACGTGTGAGCTTGACCCCAGTCTGTTTTAATGAATTACCCCAGTAGCCCTCCAGTGCCCTTTTATGTTTGTAAAGCATAATGGACCATAATTCCCAGCGATCAATAAAGGCTACAGCATGAGTATATTCAGGCCTGGGCTTAGGGATCAAAAATAATCTTTCTCTACACATGAAAGTGTACGTACACATACACACTTATCCCTGCAACCAATTTACACATCTAATCAACCATGCTAATGGGATAAACACCTCACAATATTTCATGCATGTGTGTTCATTTTGTTTTTAGGAAACATGTAGACTCAATACAGCACAACATCTAATGAAAGAGACTGAAAAAAAGTTGTCAACCAAATCATATAAATACATAATCACTGCAGATTAAACACACAACTAGAAAAATAATAATAATAATAATTTTTATAATTTGATAAGAAATATTTATATTTAGGGACGTATAACAATATGTATATTTAAATTATGTTGTTATTATTAGTGCTGTCAACTGATTAATCATGACTAATTGCATCCAAAATAAAAGTTGTTGTTTATGTAATATATGTGTGTATACTGTGTATATTTATTATGCATATATAAATGCAAACACTTGCATGTATATATTTATGAAAATGTTAAATGTATTTAGTAATAATATAAAATATAAGAAAATAAATATATACATGTAAATACATTGTTATTAATCGTTTGACAGCATCAATTATTATATTACATATTATATATAAATATTTGAATAAGCAATTGTTATTGCAGATAATCAATCATCTCCAATGAATTTTTGTACATTTATACAAATATTAAATTTAAAATATTAAATTAAAACTAAAACTAAAATTAATTATTTGCTACAAGTGACTTCATTAGTGTTTTTAAAGGTTCATTATAAGTAGAGTGTTAAATAAAATAAAAATTAAAAAAAAAATTAATAAAATGAATATAAATAAATATTAAATAAATAGAAGCCTTGGTTATATATTGAGTGAAAAAAAAAACATTAAGTTATTACCATGGGAAAATTGCATAACATGTTGTTTCATCTTGTAAGATAATGAGGTGTTCCTTTTTTCTTTATCTTCTCACAAACCCATTGCAAATTCATGCTTTTGCTGAGCCAAAACAGGCATTATTAAACAGCCCGTGGGGATTGAGAAGCAGTATTACTACATACATCACATTCACAGAGAAGAATATATGGCAACAGCTCTCTGTGGAAACCTCTGATGCAATATTATGAAAGAGCCAAAGCCACTGACACACTGCAGTCTCTTGCCGCTGGTAACACCGGCATAAGACGTTTCCAAGCTACAGTACGTTTCCAAGCTGTCTTCGCTGCTCACTCATCCTCATCCGACCCACCAGTGAAGCGTTCCGCTGACCTCAGGTGTGAGTTTCTCATCTCTCTGTGTGCTGGAATCCTCTGACATAGACAAAACTGCTGTAAGTGTTTACTAACTACAGAATGTCCTAAACACATAATTAAAGAAAAAGTTCAAATAAGGTTAAGGATGTAAGGAAGGCTTTTCATTATCATTCCAGACGGCAGACTCATGTTGCTAGACTGGTGGTTCTCAATAGCTTTGGTTTTTACACCGGACATCAAGCAGCGATCCAACTGTATACAAGAACACCAAAAGAAATCAATCAAAAATATCCCAGATTTAGGAAAAAAATCAAACTGTGTCAAAATCACACAGTTTTATGAACTCTGAATATGTTTCATTGCCACAGTGTTGTAGAGATGATTTATGAAATATCAACCTTTTTAAATCTGTTCATTTTAGTGAATCAAAAACACACCAAGAGTTTTGTTTATTGTACATTTGTAGTATTTAATGTAGTTCTGTCAATTGATTAATTGCGATTTATCGCATACAAAACAAAAGTTTAATATATGTGTATATTTATTATGTAATATACATGTACAGTATAAATATACAGTATATATTTTCAAAATAATTACATGTATTTACATGTCTATATTTATATTCATATAATTTATAATTTGAATAAATAATATTTAAACACAATATAATTTACTTGCATGTGTGTGTGTGTGTGTGTGTGTGTATAGCCTACATAAATATACACAGCACACATACATATCCCTTTTTTTGGCGATTTATCATTTTGCAGCACTAATTTTATGTAAATTTTATGTATACATTCATGCAGGCTATAGAACAACAATAAAATTAACTGAACTGAACAGACTCTTTTGACCCAGTTATTTTAATTAATTGTTTAAAAAGACTCATATTAAAGTTTTTATGCATTTTGATTTTTATAATAATTTTACTAGTTATAACAGTTTGACACTAGAAACGCAATTTAAAGGTTTCTTCATTTTATATCCACATATTAATAATATTTATAATTATTGGTGATAATTCCTACTCTCTATCACAATTTTTTTTACAAAATGTACATTATAACTGTAAATGCCTGTAAATTGAATCAAACTATATTGCTATAAAAAAGATTTTTTTAAAAATCAGAAGTGAATTGGAATCAATCACCAAATCTTTAAAGATAAGCAGTCCTATTTATAAATATCAGCCTGTCACATAACAGCAGAATTCATGCATGCACTCATGCAAGGTATCTTACAGTAGGTGACCTTGAGTACACTCACTGCAAGCAATTAACAGTTTCCCAGGGTGTTCTGGGTGTGTTTTATTGGTTCACAGTCACCTTACTGAAGCACTCTCCTATGAATGGCGGCTGGAAGCACAGGGCCTCACCTACAGGAAAAGCAGCCAGGTGTAAACACGCTAGTAGTGTTTGGATTACACCACAGGAATCCAGGCTATGTGTTGACAGTGTTCCAACTCATATAGTCCAGACCCCATAAGTCACACCACAGAGAATACAGCCAGTGGCGGCACTCCTTGCCACAGTACGACTTTAACTCTGAGAGGATGTGCATAAATAGGCTGTGGTCATACTGTGAGACAGCATGCGTTTAGACATGCACATCCATTTTGTCGCATACCATCCGTACACACCGTCTGCAAGCATTTAAAATCAGTCTAAAATTCAGACAGCTAAGACAAGAAAGCAGGAGGTAGACAATGAAAAAAAAAATGTCTGCCAAAATTTGCATGCAAATGTATGAAGTCAGCTGGCTTGTGAAAGAATATATATATATGTATTTCCACATTTGTAAATGTTCAGTGTTTCCTTTTTTGCACACTTTTCTTGAGTTTATTTAACACTTTTTTTGCAATTCCTTGAAAGGTGTCAGATATGAAGTCATAAAATAAACAGATATAAGCTCAGAAAAGTTAGATTTCTGAGAAAAGGTGTGCATTGTGAAATCTAAACTTGCAAATGTGAGAAAAAAGTAAGAAATGTGAGATAAAAAAATGTAAACAAAAACAGCGAGATGGTAAAAAAAATTAAATAAAATTGTGAGATGTAAACTCAGATTTCAGAGAAATGTCACAGTTGTGTGATACAGTATAAACTAGGAGCTGCAGGAACTTTCTTCTCAGAATTGAATGAAAAGTTGTTGCCATGGCGGAAACAAGCTTTCATAGTCTCTAGTAGGTTTACTGCAAGAAAATATTTAGTGCTTTATGGGACTAAGTCCATGTCTGTTGACTCCGAGGCTATTTGCCAGTGCAAACAATCTTGTTTTCATGGATGTATACAAATTAAAAAAAAAAAACACACAATACTGAATCCCACAATGCCATGCATCTTCCTATCTATTTTTGATCAAATTTTGCATCAAAAATGTCTCAGCCCTTATAGGTTTGTAACAGTAAACAGTAAACAGTAAGTATTAACACAGAGATCTCTGTTAGCTAAAGGTGGGCACAAGATTATCATGGTATTTTACTGGATGTGTGAAAAAAAAAAAGAACAATGTCAAAACTACAGACCTTTTTGAAGAGCCGGATGACGTCCTCGCTGATCTGAGCCAGACGAACGATGACATTATTAATGTAGATGTCGTTAAGCGTGGCATGATCGCGGCTTTCTCTTCGAGTCTGGTTCAGAACCAGATACCAGCAGTTTACTGAAGAGAGGAGGTGCTGTTCTTTCCTGGAAGGCCAGAGAAAAGGATAATAATATTAAATACTGTGATTTTTTTGAAGTTTGCTTGCTTGCTTTTTTTTCAAAATAACATTTCATCTTCCCATAATTGTGAATGAAAAAAGATATTTTAAAGAATGTTGGTAACCAAACAGCTGATGGTATACATTGACTTTCATAGCATGGAAAAAAAATACTGGCTACCATCAACTATTTTTCAAAATATCTTCTTTTTTTGTGCAAACCTTATACAGGTTTGGAACAACTTGGTAGGTAAATGATGACATAATTTTTATTATTGTGTGAACTGTCCCTTTAAGTCTCCAATACCACATGTACCTGACAGTAAACTGATCACTTAATACCTTAACACCGCTAAAAATAATAATGCCAAGACAGAAATCATCCAAGCTTGAACTTAATCAGCTTTTGAGAGCATAAGCTTGTGTTCTGTGCTAACCCTTCACTTAGTCCTATCTTCTTAACCAATCAACAAGCTGAAGAATGGAGAAATAAATAACTGAGTTGAGAGTACTGAAAGTCGAGAGATAGCAGGATGAGGCTTTGGATAAATGACACAAGCAGCAAAGGCAATTACTTCAGAGAGTATTTGGACTAAGGGGAGAACATCAAAGTGTGGCCTCTTGCAAGAGTTAGTGAAATGCTAATCGCTGCTAATGAGGAATGTATATCTCCCTGCTGCATGTTGCAAACGTTATTAGCCCTGTAATCTGCCCTCAAATGAGGATAAACAGTAAACAAAGAAGCATATGTCACCCAGCACCCTAATGCTGATTTTTGGGAGCTTGACAAGCTTAGCAAAAGCAAAACCTGCATAGCATAATATATGGAGACATCTATAAGTATTCTGCAAGTTGATTTCCCCCCAAAAAGCTGTTTGGACAACCTGTCTGAAAGCAGAGGTTTTTTTTCTGTTTGGTGATTTTTCCTTTAAAGAGCCACCAAATCTGAATTTTAAAAATGAATGTAGTCAAGGTGATATAGACACATTAAATAATATTTTGACTTGTACTGAGAGGTTACTTACCACATTTTAAAATATATTAAAATAGAAAACTAATTAAAACTAATAAAAACTAATATTTCAGAATATAACTCAATGATCACAGTTATTTATAAACTACTGTATGGTATTTAAATGCATTTATTAAAAAGAATCAAGATTTTTTCCATAATAAATCCAAAGTATTATCAAGGCACACGTCCAAGAAACATTGCAAAATTGAATTAGTGTCAACCCTACAGATCTGTGTTTAACAAACTGATCTGCTGTGCTGTAGATATTCAGTGAAAAGATATGAGAATGTCATATGACTTGCAAAACAAAAATGAATAAGTAGCACTGTCTGTTCATGCATAGATTCTTCTTAAAGATAAGCTTTATATGCTGAAGATATGAACTGCGTTTACAAGAATGAGGAAGAGGAAGGAGTGTAACACAATGTGCCAGATCACACATATGCCACAGCAAGGCCCACTGAGAAAGCTGTAAGACGAACTGCTCAAAGTGTGGAAAATGATCAAAGATTTGAAGCTGGCAATTGTAGCACTAGGCCATAGGCTAGATCGCTACAATAGATTAGAAATCGCCTTATTTCATGCAAATGTGCAGAAAGACATTCTGTGGGCTTTTTCTTTTACTCTCATTTACAATTTTTTTCAATATTCAGAAAATAGATCAAAAGCACTGCTCTGACTCTACAATCAAAAAGGATCATATGATTCATAATCACATTTCTCCAATTGCTTTTTTCAGTGTTCATGGTCCACGGTCCACAATCCATACAAAGATCACATACAGGTCTAAATGTAATTTCAAAGGCTTTGAAACAAGAGTGCAATGCTCTAAAGCTCTCACATACTTACTTATGTGTAGTTCAAATAGGTTTGGGTAGAGACAATGCATGTCCAGCTAACACTGGAGATCAAAAACTGCTTGTCCATTTGTTAAAAAAAGGAAATACCGAAACACTATTTTCATGATGCTACTAAAAGAGTTCTGTTAAAATAAGCAATGAATTCTTGGCATTAATGAATCAGCCTGCTCATACGTTTGTATGTATAAGTCTAAATCACTCAAAGAGGCTCTTGATTTACTCGTTTACTGAATTAACCACAAGTCATTATATTCATGTTCTCAAAAGTACAAAAATCATAGACAGAATAGTTAGGAATCATAATTTTATATTCTAATGCCTACAATAAATACAATCTCAAATACAACTACAGAGGCACAAGTCTGTGCACCTTTACAGAAATTCTGACCACATGTGCAATTTCTTTCTTATGTAAAAATATGTATCTGCAGATGAAAAGCCGTTTTCAGTTCATAAATATATAGTCAGCTGTTTTAACACACAACAGGCACCTTGGGACAACTATACACCGCGCTGTGCTGTGATTGTTTGTGACAGGAGACAGGGGCTTCTGGAATTTGGTGATATCCTTTTTGTGAGCCGCCTGGGTCTTTAAAAAGCCTCTGGCACAATAACAATATTTAAATAAAGTTCTTATCATAGCTTGGCTGCAAACACTTGCCTGTGATGTCCAATAACAACTACAAAAAAGAGCTTTTTTTCTTCATATAAGCGCATCTGAGTTCATGGTTTTGTTTGTGGATTTGTTTAACCATTTTGCACATTTGTAGTAGCACATTCAAAAGCTTAGCAAAAGTGAGTAGATGATGACAAAATGTTCATTTTTAGGTTAATGAGTCACAAACGAAAGCACTTGAAACTAAAGATCTGACTTTCATTGTTTCACATCACTCTAGATGCAAGATCTACTGGGTTTACTGCAGTTCCTCACACATAAACACAAAAACACATGATAAGCAACTTCAATCGAGCGCACGGCTGCCATTGATCCACATAACGGACTGATCCTCAGAGGTTTCCAGTAAGAACTGAGCATCATGTTGTTGTTAATCTCCACACATCGGATTCTTGTAAACAACTCTCTCTCAAACCCTCTCGGACTTCACAGCTCTGTAGCCTGGTGAGTCAGAAAGGATTTAAAAAAGGAGTAATGACTGAGGGTGAATGAGTAAGTAAGTATGGTTTCTGTAGCAGTACCATAAATCTAACCATGCACCTTTTACATAAGTGATATGTTTGTTTAATTCATCAGTGTGAAGTGCATGCTTATATTTATATTACTACAAATTATAATGAGCAGAAGTATGGATTTGTAACATGTACATAGATAAGAAGGTGTTATAGTGACTTTTCTAACCTTTAAGGCTATGCAAGAGATCTAAACATCTCTAATCCTATGCTAAGAAGCGATAATAAGCAGTTATCCGTATTGTACTCAAAAACACCCACGCAGAATATGAGTGGGGTTCAAAATCACTTCACACTTAGCTTCATTATAGCAACAAAAGCCAATCATACAATCACACTCACAGCCTTCCACAATATTCATTCAAGAAAGTGTTTTTTTTAATATGCCGAGCCCAATACAGCTTTATCAAAGAGCTTTTAATCCAGTCTGCGGTGGCTTGCTCAAGCTTATCTCCTGATGGAAAAGCAGAGGAAGGAATCAAGTGCCAAATCAGGAACTGTAGTGAAAACAGAAACGGGTGCACACACTCCCCAGTTCAAACGCATTTCCGCCTTTTAAGTAAGCTTCAATAAATTGCAATTGCACATTTTTCGCAACCCCCAACACACCAATACCCCCCCCCCCCAACTCAATCCACAAACCCGCAAAATGAGGCCACCAATGTATGATTGCTCCCAGCTGTAGATCCATGAGAGCAGTGGAAAAGAGAAAGAGGAGACAATTTCATGAGAGCACTGAATGGTAGGACAAGGATTAACTCAAAAGCTCATTGCTGATGATTCTGACCTCATTAATCTTATATTATTAGCCACAGACAGGGAGCCTAAACCAAAAGATCTGAACAGAATATGTTCAACCAGCCTTGAACGTTTAATTTGGACTCAACTTTAAAGGAATAATGAATTCCTATCATCTTTTATTCTCCCTCATGTCATTCCAAACCCGTATGACCCTTCTGTCAAAAACAAGGTAAAATTTTTTAACAAAATTCTGGCTGCTTTTAAATACTTTTTAGATATATAATGAAAGTAAAAATGGGGGTTGGCAAATACCAAAACAACTGAAAAACTTGCTATATATGGGTAGTTCTTAATATAAAAATCGGACTGTGTCCTACGATGTAACAGCAAAAAAGTAAAAAAAATAAATAAATTTTTTTCTGTCACACCATAGGACAAATTGATATGTCAACTACCCATATTACATATATGTATTTATACAAACATATATTCATATGTCTATATTTCCAAAGAATTCATCTTTGTGTGAGAAATCGTCATAATTCATGGAAAATATATTCTGTTTCTCAATGGCATTTGTGAATTCAGTTCAGTTTTTTTGTTTGTTATATGTATGTTATAGAACTTTGTTGTGAGTGATTTATCCATGTATTTTCCAAATTGTTGACTTTATAATGTTCTATTATATAGATTTTGTCTTTTTTAGTAACTTTTGGACTCAGATCATCACAATATGGAAGAAAAGACTTGTGGCTGCTTCCAAAGCACGGCCCTTCCACTTGTGGGGAACAGCTCTGAATAACAATGAATATCTTTCAGTCCGATGGCTACGCAAGACTACAGTACACCTTTAAAAAAAACACATTTTTATTGTGTTTTATGGGTTCTGGCATCCTTTTTAAAGCTTGAAAGCACTAGTAACTGCATGGAAAAGACCAGTAAATTATTCTCATTTTGCGCTCTACAGATGAAAGAAAGTCACACGAGTTTGGATTGCCATGCATATGAGTAAATTATTTTTCATACTTGGATGAACTAATCCTTTAATGTCTAAATCTGAGACATTCACTTTCCCAGCACACACAAGCCCAAGGGCTTTGGCACGCTCTCTGAGAGGCTTGGCAGTGAGTGAATGAAGGCCGGAGGTGGAAGGCAGGTGCTGCTGTGCGAGGAGTGGAATGCAGAAGGAACGTACTGCAGGGCAGTTTGATTTCAGGCTGCTGTCCAATAGGCTGCAGCAAATGTAGTCTGCATGCTGCCACATATACACCAGAGCAGCATCTCACCCCAAAACCTCATCACTTCCATAAATCACTCTTATACTAACAAAAACACATCTTTAAAGACAGCTATACATGAATAATTAATGAGTGAAGACCAATCAGTAAAATAACATCACCATTGATGGTCTGCCATACAATGTATTATGATTGTAGCAATGGTCAAAAAAGGCAAGTGCATGAAATCCATGTATGGATTTATACACTGCTCAAGGTAACACTAAAATAACACATGCTAGATCTGAATAAATGAAATATTCTTAGTAAATACTTTGTTCTTTACATAGTTGAACGTGCTGACAACAAAATCACACAAAACAATCAATGGAAATCAAATTTATTAACCCGTATGACTGAATGGCAGTCAGGCTACCGCTGTGCACACCATTACTGACCCACTGCCCAACCGATCATGCTGGAGGATGTTGCAGGCAGCAGAACATTCTCCACGGCGTCTCCAGACTCTGTCATGTCTGTCGCATGTGCTCAGTGTGAACCTGCTTTCATCTGTGAAGAGCAAAGGGCGCCAGTGGCGAATTTGCCAATCTTGGTGTTCTCTGGCAAATGCCAAACGTCCTGCACGGTGTTGGCCTGTAAGCACAACCCCCACCTGTGGACGTTGGGCCCTCATACCACCCTAATGGAGTCTGTTTCTGACCGTTTGAGCAGACACATGCACATTTGTGGCCTGCTGGAGGTCATGTTGCAGGGCTCTGGCAGTGCTCCTCCTATTCCTCCTTGCACAAAGGTGGAGGTAGCAGTCTTGCTGCTGGGTTGTTGCCCTCCTACGGCCTTCTCCACGTCTCCTGATGTACTGGCCTGTCTCCTGGTAGCGCCTCCATGCTCTGGACACTACGCTGACAGACACAGCA
>JAUCMS010000567.1:0-11281 GCA_032357445.1 Enteromius radiatus | reverse complement strand
GATTTCAGAATTTTTAGATATTTTGGCTGGAAACAAGACAAAAAATCTTGTCTTAGAAAGCATTTTTTGCAGTGTATCAAAATAAAAAAAAAAAACATGGATTTTTATCATTATAGGGTGGTTGTGTACAGACACTGCCAACACAGATTTCAGTTCAAACAACATGTGAAAGTGAATTTTGCATGCCTTTAAAAATAAAGGATTTACACTTAAACTAATTTTATGGTGGTTTACAGAATTTGCAAACTCCTTTTAAACACTTCAACTCGTGCCTGAGTGCAGTCATTAATTAGCTAACCTGCCATGCTTGAAATTTTAATATATCCATTTAATTTTGATGAAATATGTAGAATAATGTTGAACACATTTACAAGTTAACAATTTAGGACTGATTAAAGTTCTTGTTTTTGAAGTTGTTTAAATGTGTCAAATCTGTCAAATTTAATAAGTTTCAACTAATGACAGATAAATGTGGGACAAAATTCTTTTGATTGGACAAAGCATCTTTGACATCAACAACACCTTTCTCCTAAAGGTGCATGTTTACTATATAGACTTACTGAGAAACAGATAAGCTGAAGCCTTATCTGTTCAGTCAACACTGAACCTCTCCTACAAGCTCCAAACCACCTCCCACCGAACGGCTATTAATCTACACATCACCACCAGAGGACAAGGTTCAATAAATACTGCAGATTAACCAGCATCCAGCGAGGAGCATCTCAGTCGAGCGAGAAACGAAGGAGAAAACCCATCAAGATCATTTAAAACACTCCCAGGAGAAATGTACAATCAAGGACAAATAGTCGGAAGAATAAACCCGGCATTCACTGAACCCCAGGATGAACAGGATCAATTAGACAAGACTATGGCTCAATCTGTGCCTCCACCATACTATCCCAACGCAGCAGGATACCAGGTTCCAAGGGCCAATCTCAACTCTTCCGGATATCCAAACCAGAGCCTGTATGTCCAGCAGGCATTACCAGGGATGGCTGTATATCCCCAAAGAGCACAGCTAGGCCATACTGAGGTCTCGGTTCAGCCCGCTGTGTTTGTGACCCCCATGGCTCCCGCTGTTCCGGTGCCGGATTACATGTGCTACTCCATCTTTACCATGCTCTGCTGCTTTTTACCTCTGGGCAGCGCCGCCGTTGCTTGCTCGTGCACTGTAAGTCTTATTCTTCATTTTGAAGTAATCAAGCATGTAACATCATTATGGTTTGATCGAAGAGTTTTAGCGCTAAAAATGGCAACATCTGTTTGGAATTAGTTGAGAACCAAAAAGTTGCCCAGTGTAACATCAGCCGTACTTTCTTTATTCGAAAGTTCAGTCAATGCAAACTCAGCACACCTGAGAAATAAAAAAAAAATATACCAACAACTGTGTCGAGTCCAAATCGTAAAATAATTATATATATACACACACACACACACATTATAAATAAATAACTATCAGTGCATCCAGAAATGTATTTTTAGAAAAAACAATGTTTCAGTCATTATTTACGTTCCAAACCCAAGAGTCCTTCGCTAATCTTCAGAACACAGTTTAAGTTATTTTTGTTGAAATCAGTGAGCTATCTGACCCTCCATAGACAGCAACACAACTGAAATGATTCAGATCCAGAAACATAGTAAAAACACCAGTAAAATAGTCCATGTGACATCAACTTCACCTTTGCGATGCTACGAGAATACTTTTTTACGCAAATAAAATAAAAATAACAGTTTACTTTAAAAGTAAAGTTAAAGTTCATTTGGATATGTGCGTGCGAAAGCCCCGTTCACACTAGCAGCGACTTCTGTCGCCAGAGGCTGGCGATGAGGTCGCTAGTGGGCGTTCTCATTACTGGTTTCTTACTAACGTCATTATTGACAGCGAATCAAGTTTCTTGCCGCTAAATACAAACATTTTGGACGCAAATGACTGAATATAATATAAATATACACTCAGTCCATACATACAAACAAAAATGAATGAGAAACAGACAGTACTTTTTTCCATTCCGTGCGTTTATCCATGGCAAAAACGCAAACGCCGTCATCACTGCTGGAGCTGAAAGGAGAATGAGCACGCGAGCACCATCGTCTTCTTTCCTATTGGCTGTCGCTCCCGAAAGTCGCTCTTCATTTGCATAAAGTTGAGAGATTCTGAACTTTGTCAAGTCGCTAGACACGCCCACATCCAGTTGCCAACGGCCGCTGTCGCTCTTATCGCCGGAAATCTCCAGCTATCCATTGAAATTAATGGGATTGCGTTGCTTTGCTCGCTGCGTGTCGCGTGTAGTGTTAAACGGGGCTTTAGGCACCAAGTGAGCGGGATTATTATTTTTTAAGATTTCATTGAAAGTTTGAAATTATACAGAAATGTATTTTTATTGTCTTCACTGAATGTTTCATAAAACGGCCCAGAGATGCAAACGAAACTTCTAATAACTACTTCTAATAACTTCTATTAACTAGTTCCTGTTAATGTTTTCACAGACTCAAGATGCTAACGTGTCTGGACACCGAGAGATTGCGTTGAGTAGCTCTAGATCAGCGTTGATCCTGAACAACGTCGCTCTCTGCCTCGGCCTCACTCTCCTCACGACAGGCACTGTCCTCTTACTTTATGTCTATGGTGTATTTGAATGAACAGATGTTTCATTCTGCTTCAAATGAATCTACTCTTAGTGTAACTCAGTGACAAGTGGCCTATTTTCAAGGCCAAAAAATGTTTGATTATATATGTTGTATATCTGCGAGGTTATCTGTGCATTTTACATCTACTGTAGCAGTTATGAAATTCTATTATGTTTCTTTATACCTATATTTTAATTTAAAAAATCTAAATAAAACATCAAAATTCTTTTACTAGAAGTTGTAGAGCGTATAATGTTATTTCAGGAAACAGCTGAACGTTTCATGGCTGGAGAGGAATATGAATGACATTAATGCATGATTTAATAAGAGTCTTATCTTGTTTTACTGCACTACTAGAAGCCAAATCAACCTTTTTTTTTTTTTTTATTTGACTGTGGGAGGAAATAAAGTTTATAACCAAGGACACTCATCGACCTTTAACCTTAAAGTGTGTTTCTGATGAAAACAGGACGTCAGAGGTGTGTCTACATATCAACACTTCACTGCATTCATAAGGCTTTTATTTGCCTTGCATGGCCCTGTATGAGCCACCTAACAACTTTACATTTAGTCTCTGACGAGAAAGACATTTTCACTATTATCAGGGTAAATTCAAGTAAATTGGGTGACTTTTCAGTTTGTCAGAAAGAAAACAGATAATAAAAAGCTTTCGTAAAACATCACTAAAAATAAATAGAGCATGTAGCAAATCTGTAAAAAAAAAAAGTCATGCAACATTTACAGTTAAAAACTGGCAGCTTGTCGGAAATCAACGTTAACAAATACGGTAACAACATTTTAGGTTTTAAGCTAATTTACAGTTAAATACCGTAATTTCACTAACTGATATAATGTTAATATACCAACCTATTAAAGTACTGAAACCTGTATGGTGTGCTATGATTGGTTGAGCATATATATCGCGTTCTGCAGGAAAAGGTGACTGGCGTTTGTCGCAGATTTGGAAAAAAGGGAGAAAACATGACAGAATAACAAGTGGATATCGCATTTTGAGCAATTGTAAAAACTGACTTTTCAATAGTGACCAGATACAATTCAGATTCGGATATGGCCACCAGGGGTCCGGATCACAGACAGGGTCTGGCGGATCCGGCCATTCAGAATCGGGATCACCGACAGGGTCTGGCGGATCCGGCCATTTGCAACCCAAGTCGCAACCCAACATGACAGGACACGGCTCCTCGTACCGTGAAACGAGAGTGGAACCCGTTATTTGCGGGCTAGGAACCACGAGGACCTTCAGCAGCTTCTCAGGCTGCGTAACCGAGACAGACTGGATATGACACGACCCCTCGTATCGTGCTACGGGGCTGAAACCCGTTAGTGAAGGGTTGGAAATCATGAGGGCCTTCAACAGCTCAACTGACTGAGACACCGGCACTGATGGGGTTAAACTTAGTTCCTCTGGCTGTATAACTGAGCCAGACAGCACACAAAAGGGAAGTTGACCCTTCAACACATGAGGTGAGGAAAATCAGCTTCAGTTGGTTTTCACAATAAGGTCATCAAATTATTATAGCTAATATATAGCAAAAACCTTTAATGGAAATATGAATATGATGTACTACGACAATAAAAACAATACAAATTGTGTTAATATCATGTTTCTATTTTTAAATCCGTTTTATTTTGTCCCATCCACCCAAATTGCACTGGAGGAAGGAGGACAGCAGCTGTGTAGTTTGTCCACAGCAGTATAAGGACACAGAAGAGCCTAAAGGAGTGGATCTCCTGTGTTATCTGTCAGCGATGGTTTCACGACTCCTGTGGAGAAGAAAATAGAGTATTGATGATGACCACTTCTCTTGCAAGGACTGTTTGTTTTTGGTCTGATGGATCAGGGATAACTTTATGGGACTTAGATGTGGAAGTGAATCTTTCTTCAAGACTAAGATTCACACAGGAAATACTGATGCGTGTTCTCGACATACTTCACACCTGCCTTAAAATAAATGTCTATAAATATCAAAATAACACTTGCCGCATTCGTAGGAAATGAGCATGAGTAATAGACTATTTAAAAAAACAAGATCCTAGAGTCTGGAGGAAGGGTGAAGAAGCTCATGAAGTGCAGTGTTAAGTTTTCACAGTCTGTGATGATTTTGGTGCGATGTCATCTGCTGGTGTTGGTACATTGTGTTTTTTGAAAACCAACGTCACTGCACCTGCTCACCAAGAAAGTTTGGAGCACTTTATGCTTCCTTCTGCTGAGCAGATGTGGCACCTGCCCAAACGTGGTTAAATGACCGTGGTCAACAAACTCACCAGACCTGAACCCCAGAGAGAATCTGGGGTATTGTCAAGAGGGAAATGTGAGCCTAAATTATCCCAATTAAAAGAAGCAAAGACTTAAACTCCTTCAGTCTGTGTGCATTGAATTTGAGTTGAATTACTGAAATAAATACACTTTTCCATGACATTTTAATTTATAAAGATGCATCTGTACATTCATCCAAAAGCAAAATAAATAACACATTTAACTTCCCCAACTCCTTGACTGTCCAAGGAGAAAAGAAGTTAAAGAAAAAGGCACCAACCTCCCTACAAGTTTCTTATACAGTATATATATATATATGGTTCGCTGAAGAGACAGGGTAGTTGAAATTAAAAAGCCCTGGGTCCTTTTTTTAATTTAAGGCTTGTATGTTTGTCCTGATTTGTTATGCATTTAAATTAAATTCACATATAACGCTTCCTCGCTGTACAGATCGTCTTATAAACTGTACTTTCAACGACATTTCTCTTTAATATCTTTTCAGTAGCCTGGCAGCAAAATAAAATAAAAATGTTCCGAAATTTTGTTATATCTTTAACATCAACACGGGGATTAAATTATACAATGTAAAATAATCCGATTTTTTTTATCTCAGATCTGAAATGCTGCAGGATCGTCATTAATTAAAGACAATATTTTCAAGCACAACGTTTGGGAGGTGAGAGACTGAGAAATGCGATCTCTTACTGACATCTGCTGCTGTGGAGAGGAATTGCAGGCTGGTAATTCTAGTAAAACTATTTATTTTAATCACAAAAAACACATAATTAATCACACAATACAATTAAAATATAAAACAATTATAAGAATACTTACTTTTATAAATTTTATATGCACTCTAAAAATGTATGTTTTCTTCACCAAATGAGCTAGTGTAGTGTATAAGTAGGTACATTGGGATGTAGCACCAGTAAAAAAAAAAATCACAACCCAATAGCTTTTGATTGGTAAACCTTTTCTGCAAGCATATGAAAAAATAAGTACGTCTGATTTCACTATATACACATATTCCTGCTGTGTGATGCTAGGCACATGCCTCAAATATGTGCACTCAGGAAACCATGAGTAAATGATGACTGTTATCAGAAAGTTATCAAACAAATAATCAGCTATTATTTGTGTGTACACAGACAGGTTGCATGACATCCTCATTTTTAAAAGTCATAAATAAATATACAAAACCACTTCCCATCAGATTCCTCCATGTATTGATAACACAAGACTGAGTGCAGATAAACCAGCGTCCAGTCGAGCGCGAAAGAAAGAGAAGAAACATCAAGATCATTTAGTAATCTTACAAGAGTAGAAATGTACAGTGAAGTAGTACCAGCAGCTGTAGCAGTGACTGGGGTCTCGGTTCAGCCCGCAGTATCGGTCGTTCAGCCCGCTGTGGTCATGAGTCCATTGGTCACTGTAGTGCCGGATCACTTGGGCTACTCCATCTTTACCACGCTTTGCTGCTGCTTACCTCTGGGCATCGCTGCCATCGTCTACTCATGCAACGTAAGTATTCATTCTAGTAGGACCTTTTCTGCTTCATATGTATATCTCATTCAAAAATCAGGGTCTAAAACTATTTTATATGTTTAGTAAGTTTCTATACTGACTATAAACTGTATATATATATGAACATGTAAATAGTGCTGTCAAATGATCGCATCGAAAATCTAAGTTTTTGTTTACATAACAGCTACATTTAGGTGTTCTGTGTATATTTGTATGTATACACACAAATGCATGTACTTTCAGAAAAACGTGCCCTTTATGCTATAATTACATGAACTGAAATCTAATGTCTTGTAGCTTCCGGATTTTTTTTTCTTTTTTTCCAAAATCACTTTAATGTGCTAGACATTCATGTTTTCACAGACTCAACAAGCTAACATGGTTGGAGATAGACTGTCAGCGATGAGCTACTCCAGAACTGCATTGATCCTGAACAATGTGGCTCTTGGTATCGGCCTCACAATCATCTCTGTGGGCATTATTCTTCAATTCACAGTTCTCTGAACAGATATTTGTTCTGCTTCAAATGCATCTACTCATACTGTCAATCTTATTGTCAACTCAAGTCCAGACGCTCTGAGAGAATAATCTAATGTATGCTTATGTTGTAATTCTTTTTGTATTCAATGCTGGCAGATTGATGTGTTTGATTAGCAGAAATTAAACACTTTTCCTAAACACATTAAAATAAAGCATTCCAATACACACATTTCTCTTGTCATCTACAGAACCTTTTCATAGTTGCTAGAACTATAGACGAAATTTCTCAATTTTTAGCGTGTTTGCATCACAAAAACTAGGAACTTATTGTTCTCGGGTCTCTGTTTGGGGGAATTAAACAGGGGTTATGTGCAATGAACTTCTGCATTCTAAACAAGTTTCACCGCTTCCAGTTCAAGCGTTTTACATATGATTACATGAAAATTCATTCAAAATAGATTAGCGCTGTCAAATGATCAATCATGATTAATGGAATCCAAAATAAAAGTTTTTGTTCACATAATATATACGCATGTGTACTTTTATTTATTATGTATAAAGACACACATAGAGCATATATTTAAAAAAACAAGAGGAAAACAAACATGGAAAGAACGCTCAGAAATGACAGCCAGGGCAGATCAAGACTTCGCAGTTAGTTGCAGTGAGAATCTGGCTTTTATGTGTGTGTGTGTGTGTAATTAGGTGAATGAGCTGCAGGTGTGTGTGATCAGATGGTGGTGTGATGGTGCAATGGCTGCTGGGAAATGTAGTCCAGACAACTGCCTGAGAGTTTGTGGTGATGGAGGGACCTCTTGTGGTTATGGGCAAGAGTTCACAAACCAAATCATAACACCCTTCACGTCGAAAAATGAGCTTCAAAAAGCAACGCCAAAAGGTCCTGACCATTAATATGTGACGAGTTTGGGTGAGACTGTGTTGCCTATAAAATTAATTAAAAAACAAATATAGCCACACTGATGACTCAAGAAAGTGTAACTGTTCAAATAACATATTGTTTCATTTTAAAATATAAAATAAAATAACCCTAAAGTGTAATATTTCCGTAAAGGCAAGGGACATTTCGATAGTATGACCCTGTTAATATATTCATATATTTTCTGGAGCTTGACAGCCCTTGTGTTTTCCACAGAAAAAATGGTATGCCAAAAATGACCTTGACATTCACACAGAAACGGAAGTGTACAAAGAAGTACTTAAAGATTTGAGACACCCATTTGATCTCATTTTATAATTTGATGTCAATCTATTCTCATTGTGTAAGGTCATATTGTTACATATATTATATTGCATTTCTGTCAATAGATCCTCTGAAATATTACACACTGCACCTTTAACTGAGAATTATGATCTCATACTGACATCTGCTAGTGAAGAGAAGATTTGCAGGCTGCTTATTGGCATTATTCAAGAAAAAGTCTTTTTGCATTCCTTATTTCATGAGGTAAAATGAAACTACAAGTTAGAAGAACGCCATCATTAATACAATACAGTAAAACTGAATATAAAAGTTAGATTTCACACACACACACACACACACACACACACATGTTTTGCTATATTAAGGGAATTTACATGGAACCTGTTCTATCTGTTACTTGGTAGAAGCTCATGCAAATGTCCACACAGACTGTTTGCATGACACCTTTAATAATTACAACACCACTTCCTGATTTATACATCACCATCAGACGACAAAGTTCATAAAAGCACAAGACTGAGTACAGATTAACCAGAGTCCAGCGAGGCGCATCTCATGAAACAAAAGAGAAAAAACCATCAAGATCATTGAGTACACTCGCAGGAGAACAAGAGAAGAAATGGAAAATCAAACGCAAACAGCTGGAATAATAAACCCTGGTTTCACCGGGCCTCAGGATGAACAGGATCATGTGGAGAAGTCAGGGATGGATCAGTCTGTGCCTCCACCATATCCCAACACAACAGGATTCCAGACTCCTAGAGTCAACCCTTCTGGATATCCAATCCAGCCGTACGGGGCTCCAGGAGGCCCTCAGGGGCTGTATGTCCAGCAGTCTTATCTAGGGATGGCTGGGTATCCCCAAGTGCCGTATGTTGGTCAGACTGGGGTCACCGTTCAGCCCACTGTGGTTGTGACTCCAGTGTTAATGGCTGCTCCGGATTACTTGGGTTACTCCATCTTTACCATGCTGTGCTGCTGTTTACCTCTGGGCATCGCCGCCGTCATCTACTCGTGCCACGTAAGTCTTCATTCTAGTGGGATTTTGTCTGCTTCATATGTACATGTATATCTCACTTAAACTCATAAAATCTCATGTATCTCATAAATTCAAACGGCTTATCATGTTATAATGAAGAATAAACCGTCCTGCACAATCTCCACAGGACCTGGTTTTGTGCGACATATTCTTGAATCAACATTTTTAATGACCCTGGAACAACATTGTGATTCTGAAGAACCGGTTTATAATTCTTGTGAAGTTCAGACTTACAATCAGTGTTTGGTGCTTGTACATCAGTGTCATTCATCTATCAAATAATAACATCTATAGAAAATAATGGTTCTTAAAACCTGCTGTACAGAACTTTTTTCTACTACTACTTTCTTGGTAACACTTTATTTCGATAGTGCACTTTAGACATTCTACTAACAGCAAGTAACTATAAACTCCATGTTAACTAGCAGGCATAAGAGTATTAGTAGACTGCCTGTTTAATATCTTCTAATACTTTATTTTGATGGGTCCACAAAATACTACATACTGACTATCAGAAACAATGCAAGTATATGTCCTTGTTTAGTAGGGGAGGCAGAAGCCAAAGACGAATCCATTTGTGGATGTTGAACAAATCCAAACTAAGAGTCTTATAAACCAGCGATGAGATCAAAAACACAGTAAGGCAGTCCAAACATGCAAAAGAGGTATGAGAAGTCAAAGCACCAGTCGTAAGGTCACACGTGGCAATAGAACAATGAAACAAATGCTCGGTAAGGCAGGATAAACTGGCAATACTTTACCATGATGCCCATGTGGTGGCCCAGTAAATATGGCCGCCTAACAGGAACAGGAGGTAGCTGCAGAGGAAGTGCTAATGTAGCCGGCTCTGCTACCTCTCTGCGTTGTGTAGTGTGCAATCAGCAGTCACGTTTCACAGGCCAAATTTTACACAGACAACGTCACACTGCATTCCCTCGATTAAAACTACACCTTTGCAGGTACAACTTTAAACTCGGTTCTGAGGAAAGATAACTTACGTAACTCATTTATCTATCGTATCAATACACCAATCGAGTTTATAATGATTATTTCCCTTTTTACACGTCTTTGAGCCCAATCGAACCAAGTGCATACCTCGCTCTGCTCAGACCTCCCGCCGACTGAAGCAAGAGTGCACAGCGCACCAATGACGTCACCATGACGACGCGCACAAAACTCATTAAGAACTAAAATACCTTTTCTTTTCTCGCATATATATAGATAGACATATTAATTACCAACAGAGACACTTACAGATTTTGAGTGAATTAATAATAAAAACACAGATTATAATCAACACCGGCTACATTTACCCCCTTCTGAATTCCACTAAAATCCCATGACTTATCAATTTCACTTAAACATTTGACCACTTCATGAACTTGGACAATAAAATAACTCTAAAACAAGTTGAGTGGACCCAAGGAACATTCTGTTCCATCCAGCACCCAAAGACTTGTTCCTCTCTCTGAACCTTCAAGATCCTGGGACTGTGAGTTGGTGACTGACCCCCGTTCATCATCACTTTAATCAAGATGTGAATTACTGGTTCCTCCAGATTCCATCTAAACAGGTTAAAAACTGATGTCCAACAAGAGATTGCGATGTACAACTGTCCTAGCTCCTTTCTCATCTTGCACCACATAGGTATGTGTCTGAGGTTTCCGGTTGATGACTACGTAGACGGTTGCCTCCCACTTATCGGCAAGTTTCCTTCTCTCTCTCCCTTATTAGCAACCAGTACACAATCTCCAACATTCAAATGGGTGCCTTTTACTCTTTTGTTATGTCCCTGAGCTTGTTTTTGTTGCTCTTTGGCAGAATGAAGGTGAGAGAGCAGTGTCTTGGCGTGACTACTATAGTCCACTACCATGGGATCTCGGATTACCTGTTAAACATCACGTCTACCGGTAGTCTCAGCTCAGGGCCGAACATAAGGTAAAACAGTGGCATTATAAGCAAACGTTAGGGAATGAATTTGTTGGGGCCACTGATGTTTAGCTTTTAATGGCAAAGAACGCGGCATAGATCCTAGGGTGCGTTCCAAACGGGGAAAATCGCTGCCTTTTCAGATATCTAACAAGAGAGCGAGTCATCAAGTGCCGTTCCA
>JAUCMS010000566.1:0-11286 GCA_032357445.1 Enteromius radiatus | reverse complement strand
CTTTCAAAATATATACTGTACATGTGTGTTTTAATATAAACAGAATAAATAAACACAGCATAAACGCATATATTATGCAAAGAAAAACGTTTATTTTGGTTGTGATTAATCGCGATTAATCATTGCCCAGCACTAATATTTATGTTCCACAGAAGAAACAGAGCTGTACTGGTATAGAACAACATTTATGTGTGTAAATGACTATTTTTATGTTTGCACAAACCGTTCCTTTTACATTGTGTCCAAGCATATTTAACTATTTGGTTTAGTTCATATGTGGCTCAAATTAACCAAGTGTCTAAAATAATAAATATTTTGTTCTTGTTACAATAATCGATATGTAAAATAAAGTAAATGCAAAATCCACTGCAATACTGATTATTTTTTTCTTTTTTTAAAACACAGATTCAATGACTGCAGCATAAACTTACAATGTTAAATAATGCACAGAGTAGTTTGATTTTCGAAGTTTATTTATTAATTGGCTTCAAGACAGTCAATGGTCACATGCATTTCTTTAAATGTGAAGCTACTTGAAGACACTCACAGCACTGTAATGTCCATCAGCAGGAAAAATGTAAATTACTCTTAATTGTGCACAAATACGCTTTTTTTAAACTTTCATGAGCTCAGGAGTATATACATACACATATAAACAAAAGGTTAAATAAAATTTAAGATTAAAATAAAAATAAATCAAGTAATTTACACTGAGTAAGAGAAAAACAAATATTTACATAGTATCTAATAAAATGGTATTTAACAATGTGTCGATTTTGACACGTAAGAACTGTTAAAGACAACACCTTCTGTTATCTGCTACTAGCTATTATTTGGCACAAATAATCAAATAAATACATTCATAGATTATGATGTAGTTAAAACTGCACAGAGTGGGGAGTATGTTGCTGTCAGTGGGCAGCGAGGCCTCCAGCTCATCCCCGCCCCCAATGCAATGTTGACCAAAAACCAGCATGAACATTCACTCAACTTGTTAGCACACACTAAACTATAGCCTCTGACACCCAGCTTTAGTGCGCAAAAACTCCAACACAGCACTTACTGACCGGGATAAAGAGGTACGTTTGGTCGCAACTATAATGCATCTGAGATAAACGAGGACGAAAATGAGAATGTTGCATATGTGTGGTGTTATAAGCGAGTCAGTTTTCCCGCTTTCTGCGCCAGCTAACTGTTAGCATCCTAAGGGGAAACTGAGCTAGCTGGAGTGCTAACAGAACTGACTGTAAGCGAGCCCTCTCACGTCCGACAAGCAGTAGGTAAACATTATTCTGGACAATTTGAAATATATCAGTTTCCATCAAAATATGTTGTCGACGCTTATAATCCCGTCGTATAAAACAAAGCGTGACTTTTCGTAAAAGTTAGCGCAAGCTGTCAACGCGAGCAGATATTCAGTTCAACCAGGCGTGTCTCTCTGTCTTTCGTCAGCGTAAGCTAAGCAGCTAACAAAGAGGCCAGGTATACATACACTTTCCATCCGTGATTGTACCTGCCGTAGACATTACTCCGCACGAAGCACATAATTAAACACCGTGATGTTTCCGTCCGTTTCTTTATGCGCACGGCTGTTTTCGGAAGTCTGTCAGCCGCCGTGACTTCGGCCAGGATTTCCGGCTGCTTTTACATCTGCCCTTCTCTTGTTTTGTTTCCGTTTCTTCCATTTCCGTTTTAACTTTCCAGAATCAAAAGTCTTGATGTGTAGCTACCCCTGAAAGTTTCAGAAGTTTTAAAAAGTCGTCTTTTACGCGCAAATTTGCGCTAATATTACGAAACCCAAAAGCATTCCAACATGGCAACTGCGTTTGTATCGATTCGCGCGTCGTCTTCCCACCCAGTCGCCGGTGGAAATTATATTAATAAAATATTGCGTTCAAACCCACACACGAAAATAATAAATGGATTGATTAAATGGAGGGCATTTTTATTGAATAATTCGTCTCCTGTATTTAATAAGAGTGCTAATGTGGGGAAAATGCAACGGTGGGCCTTGCACTCAAGCAAAGCCTCGGTGTTGCGTGAGAGTTTATAGGACTTCCGAGACTTCTTAGACTGCAAGAGTGCGTTAATCTGACTACTTAGTGACTTTGAAGCACATTTACATGTTTTGTATAACTTTGTGTTAATCAAAATGCTAAACCTAATGTACTTTTTTTTTATTTTATTTTGAAGTATAAAATTGGGTAACACTTTGCAACAAGGTATTTTTTTTCTACCACAAACTACCAGTGAAAAAGCATTTATTAATTTTAGTTACTGTTCAACATTTGCTAATACATTTTAAAATTCAAATCTGTCAATGCACTGTGAACTAACAAGTACAAACAATGAACATATGTATTTATGTAAACTAACATTACCAAATATTAATAAATGCTTTAAAATTTCAAATGTAACAAATGCTTTTTGTTAATTAATGCTTGCTAATGCTTTATCCAATTGTAAAAAATGAGACCTTAAAGTGTTACTGATAATTCTTGTACACATTCTCGATATATATATATATATATATATACTTAATGCATTTACTTCATAGTTGGACAAGGAGTTGAAGGGATGTCAAAAAGTGAGACAGAGGAGATGATTGAAATTGAGATTGATGGTCGGGAGAAACAGGAGTGTGTAGAGGAAGGGTAAGTGCGGTTTCTGTCTTTCTCTTCCTTTTTTTTTCTTCTCTGTTTGATGTGTTTAGAGGAATCATCTCATTGAGCAACATGTATTCTGTGTGTATGAAATCATCTGTTTCATGTGACCAAATGCCAGGATCGAGGAGCAAACCATCACAGCAGCTGAACTGATTACTCAAGATATTGACATCAATGAGCCGATCGGTAACCTGAAGAAGTTACTGGAGCCTCGTCTTCAGGTCCCGCTGGATGGATATGACATTTGTCTGCAGGACATCCTAGTATGTATTTCTATATTAATGTAATCTTATTTGAGTGCACTCATCTTATTCATGGACTAAGCTCTTGATTCTCTGTCTCTGTTCCTTTCCTCATGTAGTTGCATCCTGATCACAGCCTGTTCGATCAAGGAGTGAAGACAGATGGCACAGTACAGCTCAGTGTGCAGATTGTCACGAAACAGGGTAACAGTTTACAGTGATCTCGTATTGCTGTTGGACAAATCTCGACTTGTCAACATGCCCTTCAGACAAATGAATATATTTGTGCAGTTGACGTGTCATGTGGGGTGGCGTGCTGTTTTTAACAGCACTTTGCTAATTCTTTTGTAATTATGCATGCAGCCTTTCCGAGTTGATAGTAATTGAGAGACTACATGAGTGTGTGCACTTTCAAAATATAATCACACCAAGGAAGTACCATTTAAAATGAATTAGGGATGGCAAAAACATAATTAAAAACATGGTAAAACCTGAAAAAAGAAGTTTCCCTTTTATATATTTATATAAAGTATATAATCTAAATCTTCTTTAAAAACTTACCATTTTACAGCAATGATAAAACATAAGCTTGACTTTCTGTGGTCTGTTTTAGGTGAAGAGAAATTAAATATTCTGGAGATTGTGAAGCCAGTGGAGACTGTGGAGGTGGTGATTGATCCAGACGCGGCTGCTGGCGAGGAAGCTCATCTGGTGGAGGATGGACATGTGATTGCCGTGGAGCGAGCCTCCATTCCTGATGACACTTCAGAGCAGGTGACCCGCTGGGCGGCCGCATTGGAAGGGTACCGCAAGGAACAGGTTCGACTGAACATTCCCTATGGTGAGTGTTTCATTGATATTAACATGTTTCAGAGTAAAATCAAAATATGGATTTTGTTAAAAAAGTTTAGGCACATATTATCACAAATACACTACTGTTCAGAAGTTTGGAGTTTTGAGCAAAACACAGTTAAAAGCAGTACTGTGAAACATGATTCAAAATGAATGTGATTATATTATATTATTCCTGTGATGACCATGTGGAAACCATGGGAATTTTTATTTGATGTTCAAAAAGAACAGCATTTATATGAAATAAAAATCTTGTTACATTGTAAATGTCTTTACTGTCACCTTAATTTAATGTGTTTGAATTCCTTATGAAAATCCTACATACTGTAAACGTTTGCACAGCAGTGTATGCATTTTTACTACATTTCATGCATTGTTAAACCATGAAATGACAATGAACTGTAAACGATATGATAATAAATGCGTCATTTATTATTTTTTTTTAACAATTCATATCCACTTCACATCTGCAAAGAAGTCAGGATATTTTTTGGTTAAGAAATGAACACGTAATGCACTTTGTATTATTGTATTTGAAATTTTACATTTGCTAAATTCTGCAGTAGACTTTCATCGCCAGATCTGTGCATTTTTATTTCCCTAGTAGCAGTATTAATGAGCGTTGTGTGTCTGTTTGTCAGACCCAGTGCAGTGGACAGCAGATCAGGTGATCCACTGGGCAGTTTGGGTTATGAAAGAGTTCGGCATTGAGGAAATGGAGGTGGGTGGCATTCACATTCCCGGCCGCCAGCTCTGTGGTTTCAGCCAGGAGGAGTTCCTCCAAAGAGTGCCCAGCGGAGAGATCCTGTGGAGCCACCTGGAGCTTCTACGCAAGTGTAAGTTTAGTAAAGAAAGTGTGTGCGGTGTGTGTTCTCCCACAAAATCTTTAGCTTGTTTTCAATCTCTTTAATGCTCTGTGCAGATGTACTTGCAAGTCAGGATCAGGGTCAGGAAGCAACAGTCACCATTGATCAACGTGAGTATCAGTAGATCCTGAATCTTGTCTCATCTTGCAGTTCCTACTGCTCGATTTTATCAACAAAAGCACCTTTTGAGTACCTTCTTGAATAACACTTTTTGTGTAACCTGCACATGACTTGCTTAAAGGGCAGTTTGTGTCTCTAGGCAGGACTTAAGCTTTTTGATGAAAGGAGCATGTGTTGGTTATCTGGGTAACACAGTTTCTTGATATTCTCCAGCTGTGCAGATCATTCCTGCCCCTGTGCAGCAGGCCACACCCACAGCCATTAAGGTGATGAAGCACAACAAAACCCCCCGAGCCCCCCGAATCTCAGGAGAGGAGCGCAGCTCCCCTGGCAACCGCACAGGTACACACAAACAAATGTCATGTGTAAAAGCTCTTCTTTATCAGTAGTATGAATGCAAGTGGTGTAAATGTAGTTTTTAATAATACATTTGATTGTCAGTGCTATAAATTACATTTAGTTATTTGCGATATTTTAGATTATATCATGTAATATTAATGATGATATCAGTAATTCATCTTATAATTCTGATTTACTCTTTGTAAAGTTTGGGGCCATAAATGATGTGAATACTTTTTTTCAGGAAGGGCACATTAAAATGACTAAAAGTAACTATAAAGACCTTATATACATTATATATAAAATATTCATACATATACATAAACATTCTTTTCCTCAAAGAAAATAGAAATGTAGCACAGAATGAGTAGCACAGGTTTTTTCGTAATTAATAAGAATAAAAATGTTTTTGAGTACCGTATGAGACTGAACACTAATGCCTGCTGAAAATACTTGACCATGACAGAAAAATGCATTTTTAAATATTAATATTTTACAATACTTCAGTTTTATTTTTAATCAAATGAAGGCAGCATTGCTGAGCATACATTAAGAAAAAGAAAATAAATCATTTTAATGGTAGTTTACATATTGGCGAAGACAAGAATTGCAAAACAGTAATAAATGATTGTTGAGTTGTTTATGTTCTGTATGTCCCCTCAGGTAACAACGGTCAGATTCAGCTGTGGCAGTTTCTCCTGGAGCTGCTGACAGATAAAGACTCTCGGGACTGCATTTCCTGGGTGGGAGAGGAGGGCGAGTTCAAACTCAATCAGCCTGAGCTGGTAGCTCAGAAATGGGGCCAACGCAAGAACAAGCCCACCATGAACTACGAGAAGCTAAGCAGAGCTCTCAGGTGCGAGTGCATCATATTTCCCCTTTCTAGCTTTTGGAGGGATAGTAACACATTAACAAGAAAACTAACTCTATCCATCAATCATGTCTCATCCAAACAGGTACTACTATGACGGAGACATGATCAGCAAAGTGCAGGGCAAGCGCTTTGTCTACAAGTTCGTGTGCGACCTGAGGACTCTGATTGGATACAGCGCAGCGGAGCTCAACAGCCTGGTGACGGAGTGCGAACAGAAGAAACTGGCCCGGGTGCAGCTTCACGGCCTCGGCCAGCCCGTCAACACAGTCACGTTGGCCACCGCCACAGGCCAGCCCGTCACCACAGTCACTCTGGCCGCAGCAGCTTTAGATAAAGACAGTTGAGGAGGAAGTGGCTTGTTACTCCCAGCCAATCAGGAGACACATTTAAGATGGGAGGAATCCGGGTTCAACATTTGACTTTGGGCAGGGTGGGAAACAGCGGGTTTGTAAGCAGATGTGCGCTTTTGTTATGAGTGTGTATGTATGTCCGCGTGTCCCTAAAATGCTTCGAGAGCATTGTATGTGTGGATGAGAGACAAAGTATAGATGATCACGTATGAGCTTTCAGTTTTTGTACGCTTGTTCTCTGACTGCAGGGTAGCATCGGCTATATTTCCATTGTATATACTCTATGTTTTTGATAGCCACGTGGGCAGTGTATTTTGATATTTTCCATTTGTAAAGGATCTTTTCTTTTTTATTTTCGAGTGTCCAATTCCCTCAAGGTGAGGTACTTTTTACTGTCCACCAGAGGGCAATAAAGAGACAGTTGGTTTTTGAATTGCCAGAGTCTTGCATAATGCTGCAGCTATCAAACACACCATTTGTTTTGTGCAACAAGCAACACATCACGAGGAGTTTGTATGTACATTCAAAACTTTATTCATGGGTTACAGTGTTGTAGAAAGCTTTTCCCCTTCTAAGCCAATGGTTTGAATAGATACTGAAGGAAAAGGTCACAGAAAGAGCTTTCTTTGTTTCCTACTGACCACAGACACTCACCTCAGAGCATCCACTAATCAGCACAACACCAGATTTTAGAGCTAAGGTAATTCTATACAGGAACGTAATGAGCAGTGTGCACTGTGACATAACGGCACAATGTTTGACTCGTTTAATGGCTGTGTGTCTCATACAATGTATTTTACAACAATTCACAATTTCCTTCAACGTCACGGCACTTTTAAAATAACTCTTTAAGAGGTCGTTTCAAAAGACCGTGCTACATTTAATATTTCATATCTACCCATTCCTTCCTACCTGCTCTGGCCTGTAAGGTGCTATGAGATACTTCAGTGAAACAATAAAAGAGGGGGCGAAGGTGAGGCGTTTCTGTCCCAAAATGTGTTCGTGAATATCACAGACACTGGGGTAGGAATACAAAGGGGAAAGTGGGACAAAAATCACACAATCCAAAAATGGTGGCTATTTCTGAAGCAAAATCCCACCACCGCCCCATACCTCCCTTCATTAATCCCGGCCCCATACCAAATCCCGACATGGAATAAAACTTCATGAGACAAAAAGGGGCTTGGGCCCTTCCTGAAAAAAAAAGCAGAGTGCGTAGAACATTAACGAACTAAAATGTGGGCTAATATTACACTTCATAATACAATACATACATCTTTTTCCAGCCCCATGCAACCATTTAAGTGTGCGTGGCATGGTCCAAAAGAAAAAAAAAAGCACACTTTAATTAAAGCATGTCCCTGTGACGATGTAGCCAAGCAGATTTTTTTCACTTATTTAAAATGTGATCACAAGAAGACAATAAAATGTACAATCCAGCTAAAATCTCTACATGAGAGAGAGGTCAAAGTCTGCGCCTGGATCCAGAAACCATCTCTCTGTTAAAATTGCCATGCACTATATAGATACAGCTAGTTTCTGCCTTAATTCAATACATATTACACACAAAATAAAAACAAACATTCATTTCTTATCTCTGTAAATGTTTTTTGTTTTGTTTTTACATTTTTTTTAATGTATGGATTTTTTAATATATATATTTTTTGCTTTTTTTTTCCAGAAAAAAAAAACCTGAATGGAAAGTTCAACAATGGGTACATTATTCGGCATCTGGTTGTTTGCAGTTGGAGCCTCATGTAGCCAAACACAGCACCGCTTCATCTGAGTGCCCAGGAAAGAGGAAGAAGGGAGAAGGAGGAAGGAAATGTGCAAACAAAAGAGGAGGAGATGTAAGTGCTTAAAAAAAAGAGGTGAACAAAAATGGTCGAGAGAGCGAAAAAAAAAAAAAAAAAAAAAATATATATATATATAGATGGTTAGAGCAACATGGGTAAGAAGAAAAGCACGGGCAAAGAGCTCATTCACCACACAGTGCTGTGATGGACAGGCATGGGAGCGCACAGATGGACCCTCGTACTGACAGATGGCTGGATGGGCGGCAATGACACATCACGCTTCTGTGCAAACTGAGTGAGCGCTTGTTCGATTGGATGAAATGGTCAGGTGATGGAAGCCACTCTCATCTCCATGGTGACAGAGCTGAGTGGTAGTGTGTATGAGGGATTCTCTGTCCTGATGCAGTGGGGTGATGGTGGTGAGGGGGAGTGGGAGGGGGGTCTGAAGTGGTTCTTTAGTTCTGCATCTGCTCGAAGAACTTGTAGGTGGGGTTCTCATAGCCATTCTGCTGCATCTTAGTGAGATGACGCTCTTCTGGGGTCACCGCTGCATCAACCTAACACACAAAAAGATGTTTATTTATATACTATTCGTATACATTATATACTTTTTTTTCTAATTAAATTTTTAATAGCTTTATGCCTTTAGATTGGTGACTTAAGATTGCAAATGTGGATAGAATAACCAACTAGAGACTGTATTTCCTATAATATTTTATCGTAAAACATGTTGGTTTTTATTCACGTTACAGTATTTTATTTTGTCCCTTTGGAATGAAATACACTAAGGGAAAAATATATTTTTGAATGGTTTTAAGTCTTAAGTTGCTGGGGTACATTTGTAGCAACAGCCAAAAATACATTGTATGGGTCAAAATTCCGATTTTTTTTAATGCCAAAAATCATTAAGATATGTTCCATGAAGATATTTAGTAAACATCCGACTGTAAATATATTAAAACTAATTTTTGGTTAGCAATATGCATTGCTAAGAACTTCATTTGACTAATTTAAAAGGCAATTTTCTCAATATTTAGATTTTTATGTCTTTGCCAGTTATTATTCCTGTCTTAACAAACTATACATCAATGAAAAGATTTTTTATTTGACTTTTTTATTCAGATGATCTATATCATGGCCATGGAAAGATATGAAGACTTCATATGCTAAACATCTTTCTGAGACTTTTCTTTTGAATTAACTTTTTTTTTAATCAGGCACCTATATTTTTATTTAGTAATTTCAATTTAATGGCAAAGTAAAGGTTATTAGTCAGTTACCGAGTACCTTATTTAAAAAAAATGTCTGACGGTTTTTCATCTGAAGTCTTCATGTGTTCATAGTATGTTGTGTCTCACCTCAATAACTCCATGGTGAATGGAAGTGTACTGCTTCTTCCTCAGCATGACAAGAGTGATTACGATCACGGTAGCGATGACAACTCCACCCACCATCAGCCCAATGATCGCCCCCTTATTAGAGCCCATGTCTTCTGCAAGGAACATCTGATTCAACACAAACACAATCATTACTTTTTATAATATGAAATAAATGCATATATCTCTCCAATTTTTACAAAATATTTGTGTAAACTATTGTACCAGTCTCTTGTCACGAACATCATAACCAGCGTTGTGCCTTTCCTCTATGTCCAGCCGAACTTTTGGAATCTCTGAAAACAGCCACACATATGAACATAACAATTAAATATATGATGTTAAACAAAGCGATGGGTAAAAATAACATATACACACTTACCGGGTCTCGTAGGCAGACCCCTATCTGGAATTGGACGGGCATCTACGGGTTCAACTAACAAGACAAAAAAGCTTTTCAGAAACAAGGCTGCATTTATTTCATCAGAAATATAGTAAAAGCAGTAAAAAGTGGACAATTATTAGCATTTAATAAAACTGTTTACTATTTTGCAGTTTAGTTACAGCAGTCAGTGTGCAAATGTTTACCATGGTTGTCAGTGTTGGCCTGGTTGAAGCTTTCGGGGTGGATGAAGCCCAGGCCGTCCTGCTCTTGTGGCAGGGTGTCCAGGGGGGTGGTGCTGTCAGGCAGGTCGGGCATCAGGGCATCATTCCCGTAACTCACCCTCATCTTACTCTGGAGAGACGACAACTGTTGTGTGACTTCAGCCTGGTCACGCTGAATCAGCAATGCTGGAGAAAGAAAGAACGAGAGAGATCTTAATCAAGGGTTTTCAACATTTGTTAAAACATTTTAATTAGTGCTGTCAAATGATTAATCACGATTATTTGCATCCAAAATAAAAGCTTTTGTTTACATAATATATGTATGTGTAGTCACACACACATACAGCATATATTTAGAAAAGAAGTACATGTATATATTTATATTCATATAAATTATATGGTAACGCTTTATTATAAAGTTCATTAGTTAACATTAGCTAACAGCATTACTTAACACGAACTAAGCATGGACAATACTTTATTTATTATGTTAATTTCAGCATTAACTAACGTATTATTAAAATCACAAGTTGTGTTTGTTAACATTAGTTAATGCACTGTGAACTAACATGAATAAACAATGAATGATTGTATTTTTATTAACTAACGTTAACAAAGATGAATAAAAACTGTAATAAATGTACTGTTCATTGTTTGTTCATTTTAGTTAATTCATCAACTAATTAATGTTAACAAGTGAAACTTTATTGTAAAGTGTTACCAGGTAAATCCAAGTAAAAGATGGTGGCATTGTATTTTTATAGCATATTTGCATATCGCCAAAGAGGTGAAAACGCAGGATTAAATCTCTGATACGCATGATAAACCCAAGCACTGACTGCTGCGATTATTTCTAGTGATGCGCAGCAGAAACGTGCAGATCAGCTCTAACGTCTGCTGTTAAAATCAACCATCGATTCATCATGTTATCATGCAAAACTAAGGATTAGAATCAGTGTTATGCGAGGATCAAATACAGGTGCCTTTACACTACAGTGACCTGGGTCACCAGTAGATGTTGCCGCTCTGCTGGAGAAACTAATGGCGCTTTTCCACTACACAGTACCAGCTCGCCTCGGCTCGACTCGACTCGGCTCTGTTTGGTTTTCCACTGTGTAAAAATTGTACCTGTACCGGCTTCCAGGTACTTTTTTCGTACCACCTCCGGCGAGGTTCCAAGCGAGCTAAGGCGAGCTGAG
>JAUCMS010000565.1:0-11298 GCA_032357445.1 Enteromius radiatus | reverse complement strand
ATATATATATGCTTACAATTACTAAATTATTATAGAGTAATAATATTTTCTATTTTTTAGAACTACAGTTATTACTATTATTATTATAAATATTGTTTGACATTCGTTTACGTTCCACTAGAGGTCATTGGAGCTCCGAGTTTTAATCTTGACGACGTCATATTTCTGCGACACTTGCATGGACACATGCACCATGCGTGTAAAATATAGAGGTATATGAAGAAAATCCTATGCTTTTAATAATAACTGTGTTTTTCGCAAAAAGTTGAAAACATCGTGGGCTGTCATGGCTGGAAATACGCTGCCGTTCAAATTAAAGTGAGTGTAGTTTTCTTCTATTCTGACTCTTCTCAGGGAGAAAGATTCTTTGAAATGTGCTGAACATACTGTGACTAACGTTAACGTTAGATAATATTACTGTTTGCTGCCTTATTTGACAATAACTTAATGATCATGTCGTTTGTTTGTTTAGTTATGCAGTCTCCAGCAAAATAGAACCGTTCTATAAAGGAGGTAAAGTGCAGGTAAGTTCATAATTTAGTAAATTTAAAAACATCACATTACCAGGTCCTTGAATTAAAGCTATTATTTTACTCGTTTTGTTTCTCCTTCCAGATAAGTCAAGATGAGCAGTACATATTATGCACATGTGGTCCAAGAGTCAACATTTTACAGATCGATACAGGAAAAATTATCCATAGCATTGAGCAGGTCAGTATCGTACAGTTGTTGTTTTTTTGTTGTTTTTTTAAATATGTGTTTCTTCAGCTATGGACAAACTCCCTTAAAACCTTTTGTTTATTTAGTATGTCTAAAAACAATGAACAGACCCATCATAGTATAACTTTGCCTTTTCTAAATAAATAAAATTGCAACATAAATACTCAAATTATGAGTATGTAGAATTTTCTCTAGTTTTTCTTCCATAAAATGTCTTCTTTTTAGACCAGTGTGGATAAAACATCCAAAATACAAATGTAGGTGTTTATTTTATTACACTTTGTCTTTTTGCACGAGCAGATTTAAATTCCGTTACTGAATTAAAAGGACATGCAAGTGTATTTTCATGACCATGTTACTTATAGTTAGTAGAATGTCTAAAATTAGCTTAAAAATATAATAATAAAATAAAAAAATCAAGTGTGTTTTTACACATGGTGAATTTTTTTAAAATGGCTGACAAAAAGAGATCAAATCCCAAAGACTCTTATGTCAACAAAATGAAACAAGTTTGAACCTAGCTTTTTCAGACATTCAGATTTCTATTCTGGAAATGTATGCAAATAAGTGAATTAAGTATTATATGTATATTAAAACATCATTTTAATATATCAATTCAGGAAACTTGTAGTACAAATCAGTTATCTTGATATGATTATTCAGCTGGAGAGCATACGATGAAATCTGTCATTTTACCATATTCAGCTTTAGTTTTTCGCTTTAAATGTAATAATATATATATGTATATATGTATTTTGTTTGCGTTTGAGATAAGGGGAAACCAGTAAAATGCATAAATACTGCCTGTATTTCTCACGGTTGCTTTCTCTGAGCAGGATGATCAAGAGGACATCACCTCGTTCTCTCTCAGTCCGGATGATGAGGTGACATGAGCTTCCTTTGCCTGTCTGCTGTTTCAGCATTCATCCAGACTGAGGTTGTTTCTGCTGTTGTTCTGCAGGTGCTGGTGACCGCCAGCAGGGCTCTGCTCCTGAAGCAGTGGGACTGGAAGCAGGAGAAGTGCACTCGCTCGTGGAGGGCCATCCACAACGTGCCCGTGGCCAGCATGACCTTTGACTGCACCTCCACGCTGCTGGCTACAGGTCAGACACAAAGCCCTGATGCAATGAGTACCACTAAACAACACTTTTGTTGTCAGACATATCTTAACAAGGCGAGCAGATGTTTTTGTCACTGTATTTCTGAAGGAATCCGACTGTCTTCATAGAATTTCGCCACAAATAGAGTGAAAGGGAAAATAATATCAAACATAATAATTTAAAATGTGCTTTAAAGTAAAACTTTCAATTCAACATTTTTATGCTTACAAGTATGTTAAGAAATGTGAATGTGTCTTAAATGCACTTAAATTACTTTTTATTTCATTAAAATTATCTTTTCTTACAGAAAATACAATCTTTTTTTTCAGATTAGTGCACATTCATGATTGTTGTTGTGTTTGTAGGTGGTTGTGATGGTACCATCAAGCTGTGGGATGTTTTGAAGCAGTACTGCACACACAATCTGAAAGGATCGTCTGGCGTTGTACAGTAAGTACTGAAGAAACCTTCAAACTCTGCTTTGAGATAGTTTCTCTCAGTTTGTAAAACTCGTTGATATGCCCATCAATAAGAGCTGGAACGCCTCTTTTCCAGTTTGGTTGAGTTTCATCCAGACATCAGCAGACTGCAGCTCTTCTCTTCCTCTGTGGACTGTGGGATCAGGATCTGGGACCTGCGGACCAGCAAGTGTGTCTGTGTTTTGGAGAACCACTATAGTGCCGTCACATCGCTGGCCTTCTCTCCCGATGGCCAAACTCTAATTAGGTAAAACGGCAGGAATAAATTTTTTTTTTTTCTTCTTCTTCTTGTAATTGTCCAACTTTAACAGAGCCATGCTGTCTTCATTTTCAGTTCTGGCCGAGATAAAATCTGTTCGGTTTGGGACCTGAAGAAGAAGGCTGTTAAGAAGACTGTCCCTGTTTATGAGGTCAGATTTATCTTTATAGCACCACAACATCATACAAACAGATCGCTCTGGATGTACAGCATTGTTATTCACTTGGCGTTGTCTTATTTGTCGATGTTCAGGCTGTGGAAGGTGTTGTTCTTCTTCCTGAGAAGAGTGATTACTCTCAGATGGGTGTGAAGGATGCAGATTTACACTTCGTCACGGCTGGCAGTAAAGGTAAATACTGTAGTCCAATCAGAATTCAGTTTAATATAAAATGCTATAATGTAATATCATAAAAGCAGGACCAGTTAGGAGGAATTACCCTCTTCTTAGGGCTGTAACAGTGTTTGTTATTTTAGTATTATTTATGTACTAATATATCATATATTGATATTTATTATGTGCTTTTGTAATTTAAATATATATATATATATATATATATATATATATATATATATATTTAAATTGTTTTTAATGTTTACTTACAAAAGTATGTTAGCTTTTCTTGTTTAGCTGGTTGCCAAAGCAACATTTCTGTTTTTGTTTTTTAAGTTGAAGGTATCTGTTTACATTTCTTAATGTAAGATCTTAAGTTCAAGATTGGGTATCTACTATAAAACTATGAAGAATGCAACGTTTTGTTTTTTTGGACAAACCTCCTCAATGCACAGCCCAGAAAAAGTACAAAATAATGCCATATTGGCTTCTGACCAATATTATTATTAAATTTAGACCTTTGCCATTATCTGATGCTTGGTTAAACCTAATCTTTAAAAATGCTAGTAATTTAATGAAACTGTTATCAAAAGGTCTCCAAATGATCTATTTTCATACTGTACACAACACTGTGATGCATAAATTAACATGCAGCATTTAAAATGATTTTAGTATTAATTGCTTAAAAAACCTTTTCTGGGTGTTATATTGAAATCAAACTAAAAAATGTAAAAAGATTTAATTCAGCCAATTTTTTTTGAGTTTAATGATACATAACCCACGATTTATCAGACATGATTTTATCTTATTAGAAATAATAAGTTGTTGCATTTTATTAAAAATAAATAACAATAATGCATAAAAAACCTTTCAGATCATAAAAAAAAGATTTAAAAATGGTAATTCAAATAAATGCGTTTTGGTTGTTTGTGGGCTTTTTTTTAGTCACTCATTATAAATAATGATTTTGGTGCTGTTTGGTGCCTCTATTCGTTGCATGTGTTGAATACTCTCTGTCTGGTGCTCAGTATAGTATTCTGTTATTAATATTGTTCTGCTGTTTTCTGCAGGTGTTCTTCGAGTGTGGAACTCCAGCTCAGCATGCTGTGTGTTCACTCAGAATCTGCCTGATGCTCCAGCTCTCAACACAGACGAGGGCGATTTAGACCCGCGCAGTCTGATGCATCTTCTGCCCATGCCTCAGTCCAACAGACTGGTCAGCGTCACCGCAGAGCACAACATCCTCATCTACCAGATGCCCGCTCTCTCTGTACAGCAGCAGGTGAGCCTCACTGTCTACTGTATTCATACATCCTGGACTTAACAGACATCAGAATCTGAACCTGTTGGGCTTGTTTGTCTCTTTGTGCGAAGTTTGTCGGCTACAATGATGATATCCTGGATGTGAAGTTCCTGGGGAAGGATGACACACATATAGTTGTGGCCACTAACAGCTCTCAGCTGAAGGTGTTTGAGTTGGCCACTAACAGCTGTCAGATCCTGTATGGACACACAGGTGAGGGAGCCACTAGAGGGCAGCAGCTTACTACACACCCCACAATGCACTGTGCACTTCAAAACACAGAAACCTATATCAGTGATTGAGTTTATACATTTGATCATTACTAAACATGCGTGACTCAAGTCATCTTTGTTTATATAGCACTTAATAATGCAAAGGGACAACAGTAAACACCCAAAAAACAACAAACTTGCAAAAATGTAGAACATATACTATATATATATTATTAATAAAAAGTACTGTCTGAAATAACACTTGATTAAAACAAAAGAGATGAATATTATTATAGAGTTTTGTGTGGGCAGGTTGAGGTGTGTGTGTGTGTGTGAGCACTATTAATGCACTTGTTTATATTGTTTTCTGCAGTATGTTATCGTTAACTTCATATCTGTAAATTAAATTCATGCAACGCTTTCACTGAGTGACAGTGAAAAAATAAAAATAGTCATTTTGATCAAATATTGTTCAATAAGATTTAAAAAGTAGTAGCGTTGTCATTGTTAGCTAAATCAATAAAATATAATTTTCTGCAGTTTAAACAAAGTCGAAATTAAATAAAATATAAATATTTGATGAAACAAAATTAGAAGTCTAATCTGAATTAAATGTAAATTTATTTTAATTGAGAAAGAACTACAAATAAAAAACATAACATAAGAAAATGATTAAAACTAATGAACATTATGTAAATGTAATTATAATTGTATTAGAAATGCAGCAAAGCTATTTTGGTTTTGGTTTGCACATTGTTTTGAGGAAATTGCCAGGCAGGAAGTAATAAAAATAGTATTCTTTATAAGCCTGATAGGTGTGTGTGTGTGCTTTTATTATGTTTATTTATTTTAATTAATGAAAGAACTATCAAAACCATTGTTAAACACATTCATTTTCTCTCTTCGGTCTTGTAGAAATAACTGTTTCTAAAACTTTAAAAAGGGAACGTCAGACTGGATTCCACTTCAGTCATCGGTCTACATTGTTGGCGTTGTAACCCACAATTAACTTTAAATCCTCTGACAATAATCCCATCATCTGTTTGCAGATACCATCTTATCTATTGATGTTTTCCGCAAAGGTTCCATGTTTGCAAGCTGTGCAAAGGTGACTCTTTCAATTTTTTCATTACAAAAAAGTGCACCAGTGGCATAGCACGCCATTCAAAGCATCAGATTCTGAATGGACAGCTTCGCCCACCTTCGGAAAGATGACATTTATGTGATCTTTTGCACAGGACAAGTCCCTGCGGCTGTGGAAGATGGATCCGAAGAGTGGCCAGGTGCGCTGCGTGGCTCAGGGCAGCGGACACTCCAATGCCGTGGGCACTATCGCCTGCTCCAGGTCTGATCTCTGTTAGAAATACCACTGAGATAAGCAATAGAAGTTAAGACACGAGCAGAAACAGTGCGTGATCATACTATAGGCCTGTCCTCGAACGCTTTGAAAAGCCCTTGTTTCCTGAATAAGTGACACTTTTCACTAAGCTGATAATGCAGTGGATCAATAATTGCAACATTCTTGATCATAAGCTATTCTAATATAGTTCATGAACCTTTTTTGGGTGCCAAGCTATGTAGCACTTACTGGCAAATTTACAACACCTTATAACTGTTTACTGGTGTATTGTAACTGGTTTTAGTTAAACCTGTTAACCAATAACTTAACGACCCTGTTGCTGTGTGCAGGTTAAAGAAGGTCTTCCTGGTGTCGGGCAGTCAGGACTGTACTGTGAAAGTGTGGGATCTGCCTGACCCTTTTCCTGATGTGGGATGTGAACCGGTGTTGATGACGGCACGACACACAGAGAAAGCTCATGACAAGGTGGGTCGTTGCCCCTGTCACGTACTAGGCTTTCAACGAAACTGTCAGATGAAAACATGTTTATCCGGTTGCAAAATAGTTTTGACAGCAGAACCCTTTTTCTGTAGTTTTTCAGTCCATGTTTGCATTGTCTTCGGCATTTTTTGTGCACCCATTGCGTCAAAACTGTGTATGCGTAATTCATCTTTTGCTGATAGCAAGACCCAAAACAATTTTGACCAGTGTTGTGAAAGATGTTACAATACAGTTAAGCTTTTTAAACGTCTGTCTGTGGGCGTTTTTGGACTGATTTATTTAGATAAATATTTCCCACCATTACACAAACATGCAACTAAGTACCAACATAAAAAAATGGGAAACATAGTAATTATTAGTGCTGGCAAACAATTAATTGCACAAAATAAGAGGTTTTGTTTTCATAATAAATGTGTGTCCTGTGTGTATGTATTATGTATTTATAAATGCACACACATATATTTATATATTTATGGAAAATGTTGTTTATCTATATATATATGAAGTATATATATATGAGTTCAGATGCAAAAGCCTCCAAGTATGTCTGACGTTGTTCTTTAAAAGTAGCATTTCCTTCTGTACTTTGTATTGTATTACTTTGTATTGGTTTCTATGTAAGTACTGGTACTTCTAAATGGCTTGATGCTGGCATTTAGTGCATTTGAAGTACTTGATGAACATGTACTATGTGTGAAGGGCATTCACTTAACATGGTTATTTCATTTTTGACCAAGATGGCTTTTAGAAGCTTTTCGTTTTCTTTATATATATATATATATATGTGTGTGTGTGTGTGTGTGTGTATATATATATATATATATATATATATATATATATATATATATATAAAAGCCTGAATACAAATGTATACAAGAATATAAATAATTGTAAATAATTTTTAAATATATATAGTGCTTGTTTGTGTATTTATATACATAATAAATATACACAGTACTGACACATTTATAATGTAAACAAAAACTCTATTTTGGATGCACTACGTATTTTAAGAATTTAATATGTATTATATATAAATACAAAAACATAGCCTTACTAAAATTAGTCACACATTTGAATGTTTAGGCGAAGGCATTAACGGCGTTACCGCTGTTAGCTTCAGTGTCCGTATCAGAGCTGAACTGTCTAAGCATTAATGGCAGGGAAAGCTGCTTAAACTCCCGAAAGAACACACATTAAGTGTTTCTTGGAGTTTATAATACGTTGAAGAATGATCATATGACTTTTTACATATGCCATGTGGCCTGTAAATGCGAGAAAAAAAAAAAAAAAAAAACCATTTCCATTGCAGTTACAAAATAATACTTTTTCGAATTGCCTGAAAAAACGCCTCATGTGAGCGTACAAACTTCTTAGCGATATATGGGAGTTTCACGAAATTGACACGTTTCCATTAGACGCATTTTCAATTCGCAATTGTAATTTGCTCAATGTGAAAGGTTTATGGAAATGCTATGACAAGCAACATCATTGTATTTTTTTGTAGTGAAACAAAAATTAGGTTTCATGTTATTAAAAATTGTGTTATTATTAGCGTATGTTATTGCACCACAGTTTTCTTCAAACATCATTTTATTTTTCATCATCCCCTCTTCTGTTGTCCTCTCTTTCTCGAACATTCATGTAGGATGTGAACAGCGTGACCATCTCTCCCAATGACAAGCTGCTGGCCTCTGGCTCCCAGGATCGTACGGCTAAACTCTGGTCGATGGCGGACATGAGTCTGCTAGGCGTCTTTAGAGGTCATAGTCGAGGTATTTGGTGTGTTCAGTTCTCTCCTGTGGACCAGGTCCTGGCCACGGCCTCAGCGGATGGCTCCATCAAAATCTGGAGCATTCAAGACTTCAGCTGCCTCAAGGTGAGTTACACCTACGTGTTTAAAGAGCTGTTCAGAAGACAGTTAAAGAAAGCTAGAGATTACATTTTTACATTTACATTCACATAGGTTCACTTCAGAGGCCTTTATTAACTCCTCCGAGCAGTGTGGAGCACTATTTATGATGAATGGATCCATTTTTTGGGCTTCAAAACCATCTGCCTTTATAAAGCTCAGAAGAGCCTGGGCTTTTCTAAAATAACTCTGATTGTATTCGTCTGAAAGAAAGTCGTATATAGCAAGGATGGCTTGAGGATGAGCAAGTATTACATTCAGTAACTTCTATATTTTGTCTTTGCAGACGTTTGAGGGACATGATGCCTCTGTGCTGAAGGTCATATTCGTCAGTCGAGGAACTCAACTAGTGTCTAGGTTGGTTATCTATTCCTTTACATCATCTGAGCATGGTTCAATGGGTTCACATGGACCGAGTTCACCTGTTAACTTTCACTTTCACGAGAAATGTTTGCAGATTTGAATGGTATTTGTTTGCAGTCTTTCACTGCAGTTGAGCTGTGAGTTCATAGATCATAGTGACCCGCCTCTGTTTCTCTGTCGCTCTTCAGTGGTTCTGATGGACTAGTGAAGTTATGGAACATAAAAACAAACGAGTGCGTGAAAACATTTGATGCTCACCAGGACAAAGTGTGGGCTCTGCATGGCAGCAGCAAAGATGACCTGATCGTGACGGGATCAGCCGACTCCACCATCACGCTGTGGAAGGTCAGTCCACCTGATGTGTCCCGCCTGAGCAGTGTGCTAACAATTACGATAACGAACTAAAACTAATATTAAATGGCGTACATTCACACTTTATCGTAGGCTATGATCTATCCTGCGGGACATTAGCTAGCATACACTTGCTGCATGTCTCATAACACTTTCAAAAATGGCAGTATGTTGGAATAAGAAGAGCAGGCATATGGATCAATTTGATGATGCAAGAAAGGACTCAATTCAAGTGCAGACACTTAAGCATACACAGCGCTTGAGTACTCTTTAACAGAGAATTACACACAAAAAGATGTTGAATTTTGACAGGCGTTCACATAAACAGTCAATTACGTAAATAGTAGGGAGAGCGTATCAGTAGATGTATGTTTTTTTTTGTAGATGTATGCAATCATTGTTTGCCTAACCAAGATGAAAGGGCTTTTATTTACACTGTGGCACTGTTCGTTAGTATTAATACATTTTACTTCCTTATTTCTGGATTTTTATGTACTTCCAAGCAACACTATGACAATGACAATGAGACTGACATAATGTCTTTTTTTTGGGGAAATGAAGAAATGAATACTTCTATTCAGGAAGTATGCACTTAAGTGAAAAAGTAAAGACTTTTATAATGTTCAAAATATTTCTCTTTCAAATGAGAGTTCTTTAAAATTTGCATTCAAATAAAAGTAAGGAATGTTTCTTGAGCAGCATATTAGAATGATTTCAGACTAGATTAAACGATGCAGAAAATTCAGCTTTGTATCACAAAAAAAATAAATAAAATATAAGGAAATAATATTTTAAAATATTTTAGATATATATTTGCTGAATATAACAGTTAAAAACAAACAAAAAAACATCCTGACCCCAGTAGTGTCTCTCTCAGTGAAAAAAATATTGAACAAGATTTCTATGATTTTTCCATGCAGGAGAATTTGTTTCATCCATCGTTTTTTGATTGGACATGTAATATAATTAATATTATTGGCCACATCAGTAGAAAAACGTAATTTTTTAGTTGTTGTTTTGTTTTGGGTGCTGTGCAGATTGTATGCAGTAAAGCTAACAACACGCACAAAAATATAGGCCATGTTTATAATTTACTAATTCAGATGTTGTCTGATAAACCCTCATAAAATACATATTTTTGTGGCCAAGTAGGTCAGCAGTTTAATAACGGATGTTTTGCTGCCAGCGCGTTACGGCATGATACGGATGCAGGGATGTATCCATGCTGAATACAAATACATACATGATTTAATCCTGCCTTTAGGCGTTAATTCTATTCCTTATTACACTGAAAGATGGGAATACCTTTTTTTGTGTAACACAACAGTTCTTCTTTTATAGTTGCATGTTAAACAATCAAAGGAATTCACAACTGGAGGATCATTTCATACACGATTCTTAGATAACATTACATGATCAAAAGTATGTGCACCCTATCCTTTCATCTTTCTGACAAGCTATTTCCGCTACAGACATTACTATAGGGCCTTTCAAACCTCTGGAACTGTTTTTGTAATACCCTAACTAATCAGGAACTAGGAACGATTTTAGTTCTAGGAAGTCCATTTAGAGGAACTAAATTAGCTCTTGCTTTAGAGCAGGGTCTAAAAAAGTATCTGGAACTATCAGTGAGGTCATTGGCTACGAAAGCGCCCTCGCTCACCATGGTTTAAAACAGTGTAAACACATACTGTGTAGACATTGTATCAATTAATTTTTTTTTGAAACGCCATTTACCTGAAGACTTCATCTATGGCATTTTTCTATGTTTCCATTGTTGAACACCGCGCACAAATGATGTCACTGTCTACCGGCTTCTTAGTACCCACCGTCGGTGCGAATGCAACACTTTTTTTTTTTATATGGTACTGTGAAAAAGTACTTTAGTTTTGGAACTAAAGCGGTGCGAAATGCCCTTATGTAAAACTGGATGCTAATCTGTAGTGCCATGCTCCCAAAATGGAGTAAATAGCTCTCTTTGGTGCACAAATAATCATTTTAATTCCAGCAAAAACATTTCTATTCGTTGGTTATGGTTGCTGAGTATTTGTTTTTATTGTCTTATGTTATATTGGCCGGTTTCAGTTCATTGGTTTGTTTCTATTTCTCTTTGTCCTTCTCTTCTGATTAGGATGTGACTGAAGTGGAGCTGGCAGAGGAACAGGCCAAACAAGAAGACCAAGTCCTTAAGTAAGACACTGCTCACACTGTAATATATAACAAACAAACAAATGCATCCAGCCATATAGACATGTGATTGAAGACATGTCAAAACATATCAGCAAACTAAACAAGACTCCTACACCCCCTTTTGTCTTTTAAAGTTTGATCTTTTGACAGCTGAATCCGGATGTTTCTCAGCGTTGCTCATTTCAGTAGCACGGGTATATGCAAATGTGGTGAGCGTAACTATTACGCCTCTAGACTG
>JAUCMS010000564.1:0-11304 GCA_032357445.1 Enteromius radiatus | reverse complement strand
TTATTCCTGTGATACAAAGCATCATTACTCCAGTCTTCAGTGTCACATGATCCTTTCAGAAATCATTCTAATATGCTAAAAACCATTAAATATCTTACTGACCGGTAGTATATATTTAAATACACACACACGCATGCATATATTTATTAATGCATGTTTTGTTTGTATATTAAGTATATTTATATATAATAGAAATTCTATAAATATATTCACGTAAATATTTTCTAAATATATACTGTATTTATATACAAATAACAAATACACGCATATTACATAAACTTTTATCTTGGATCTCGATTATTCACTTGACAGCACTAATTATCATAAATTTAGATTTTATTTTCTAAATAACTATACACTACTGTTTGAAGGTTTGAGGTCAGTCATTTATTTTAAGGAATTTGCTTGTATTCAGCATGGATGCATTAAATCATCACAAAATCTTGGTTTCCACAAAAAAATATAAAGCAACAACTTGTTTTAACATTACTAATTAGAAAGGTTTATTTGAGAAAATGATTTATGAAGGATCATGTGACACTGAAGACTGGAGTAATGATCCAGTTTGCGCCACAGAAATAAATTAAATTATGAAATGTTTTTAAATATAATACAGATACTTTGTTGTAATGATAAAAAAATGATAAAAAATTTATTTTACTGTAATTTTTGTTTTTCCATCAATGTCTTTTTTTTTTTTTCAATAATGTTTCTTTGTTTCCCTAGAAATTCCTACCAAACTCAGACTTTTAAATAGTATTTTATATTACAGATGCAGAAAAAAAAATATATATAGATATGTGTTTGACCAAAGTGTCTATTTTGTGACATTCAAATGTATTCAGCTTGCTCTCAATGACATCTCTGGTCTTTCTGTGTGTGTTTTTTTTCTGACCTGAAGGCTGTTCTCTGTTTTTAGACTCGCGTTTGCTTTTTTGACCCTGAACTGGAGCCCTGGGCCTCAGCTCTACAGCGCTGGGAGATCAAGAAAGAGCTGGGACGCTTTGCCAGCAGTCACAGACCCACCAGACACATACGTGCACTGACCACCTGATAACAACCTGGGGCCGCTTGCATAAAAGGTTCAAACTAGTCTTAAAAGTTAGTTAGTTCAAAGTTTGGTCACAGAAAAGACTGGTCACAGTTTTTTTAAAATTCAGTTACATAAAAATGTATATTATTCTAAGGTAAATACAAAAAAAAACTAGCTCTTAAGACACTGTCTTAACATGAAGGCTAAGTTTATGCAACTGGCCCCTGATAACAAACTCTGTAAGTTTGTGATGAACAGAAGTGCCTCAAACGTATAGGTCATGCATGTAATCTTGAAAAAACAGTAGGTGTGTTTGTATGCGAGTACATATTAAGCATATTTAAAACAAATTGTATTACTTGAAACTAAAAAGTGCACTAGCAAAAATACATTGTGTGCCTGTACAAAGACAGAGATGGTCTACTCATAAAATGAAGTGAAAACAGAGTTGCACTTTTATGACCACGTGCCCTATTTATTCACAAATTATTCATTTTAAACATGTTCTTTCCCTGCAGCCAGCAACAAAGTTATTCATTTGTAATAAAACAAGGTCAAACTCTTATACCTGCAAAATAAAACCCCAGTAAGTACAAATATAACTGCAAGCGAGGTGAGGTCTCGCTGTAAGAAATGGACAACCTCTATTTTGTCTGTATATTGAGGTATTGTATTTATATAATTGTTTTTGTTGGTGTATTTTTTTATTGTTTTGTCATGCCAATAAAGCCATTTGAACCTGAAAAGACAGCAATTACAAGATAATAGAATTATTTTTTTATTTATTTATTATCATTGTATGCTGCTGTGACCTGTACATTTTTCTTTGTGAATTAATAAAAGTTGATCCAATCAAAAAAAGTTACAAAAATGTTTATTTTATTAAATAATTTTTATATTCTCTCTATCTATCCTCTTAAAGAGTAATAATATAATTAATAATATTAATGGTGATATAATTGAGGTTTATATAAATACATTGTGAAGGGAATTCATTGGATCGCCTACGAATGAACAGCTGCTGTCTCCTTCAAAACCCCGCCCTTTAGTAAAATGTCAGCCAACCAGAACACGTAAAAAGCCAGCGCTTGCACTCTGATTGGCTAAAAAGCCATAGACAACTCCTCTAGTTCTTATTGGTTGTTTACAGTACTAGTGTTGCTGTTACAGAGCTGTTATTCCTGAAAACACAAAGTTCAGTACCATATATCACGTATTTGAGGTATTTTAAGTTTGTTATTTAAAAATAAACCCAGTTTACAGCACTTATTTAAGCTGATGTGTAACAAAAGCACTATGGTCTGTCGTCTCTGTGTCTCCCCCTGTCGGTGGTAAGGAGTCACGGCCACTACAGATTTTTTTTCCCTTATTTCACCTCCTTTCCTCGTCTCGTGCCCCCGCAGACAGGGAGAGAGCGCGCGCGCTCGCGCCTCCTCCTCGGCCTCCTCCTGCGCGCGAGGCTCCAGCGCTGCCACGTAATCTCGCTCGAGCCCCCGCTCACTCACTCAAAACCTCCGGGAACCGAGACAGCGACTGCGGAACATTAGAAACACGCTGTACTAAAGCCCTCCGGCGGGTGTAGCGGAGCGCGGACCGCAGCGGTAAGCGAAAAGTGCGTAGAAGTGTCCCCACGCGCGCGGCGCGAGCGCACGAGACGCAGTCCACATTTAGCTGCGAGCGCAAGCCACAGGGCGATCCATGTGTGTGAAGTGGAGCCGGATAGTTTTGAAGTGGTTTGCATGCAACAGGTCGTTGATTTGTGATCGGCAGCAACTCGTTTGATTGTAAACACTGACGCGCTGCAACTTCGATGCAGAACAGAAAGTGTGCGGCTCCTGCTGTAATGCGGTGGATTTCTAGTATGTTCTATAATGGGACTTCACTTTTCTCAAAGCCAGTTTTAATGTGTTTTGAGCAGAGCTATTGAGAACTGTAACTTTTGTTTTCATATTCAGAGAAGTTCAACACAAGAAATCACACCCACCTATACAACTTGAGTCATTGATGACGTTATGAATCAGCATGATTTTACAGCATGTCACGTTGTGCTTAGTGGGTTTGAGATGTTGTGTGGTTGTGTTATACAGCGAGTTAAAGTCATTATTAACAAATTGTCCACCAACAAATTAGATTTGATCATATTAACCAATATAGACCAGCCCTGAAGTGGATCAAACGTTTAATCAAAGTTGTCCTAAAACCAAAAAATGCTTTTCCAGTTTGTGCGCAAGTCAGTTCATTTGAATTAAATCAGTCTAACAAATTAGCCTGAAGATCCTTTAGTGTCATGCTAATTTATTTAAATTTAGATTTCCAGGAATCAGAAATGATTCTACTGATATTATGAATAGATTTTGAACAATTCAGTTTTTTTTAATTAATATTTTCATTTATTTTTAATTATTTTGAGCATTCTATAACATAAACTATCTCTATCTCACACACATTATTCATAACTGATATATATATATATATATATATATATATATATATATATATATATAAGCATTCATGTCTAGACTACAGTATTTTGGACACTGATTGACTTCTAATAAAGTGAACAGATATATTTGGAGATGATAAATGACACATCAGAGCTTTGTGTCTCAGATGAACCTGTAACTCACCAGAGCTGATGTGAGTCGATGGCAGTTAAAAGTGTTTGATTGGGCTGTATATAGTTTTTGTTCTTCCTCAGGTGAATAGTTCATAATGGGACACACTTAAAGTGTGCACAACATCTTAAGATTCAGGATACAACACCCAGTTCCTGTTTGGCTGAGTGGGAATTGTGTCCGAGGCTGCTGTTCTGCTTCATTCTGTGTGTGTGTGTGTGTGTGTGTGCTGCTGCATTTCCACATTCAGATTACTTACTGCTGGCCTTTGCTCAGTTGCCATGACTACGGGTGAAAAACTTACTAAAGGTGTGAGGCCATAGATATGGAGCAGTATTTCATATTATTTTGTAGGGACAGCATCCTACGGACAGACATGCTGTGCTCAGCCTGAAACTGTTTTCAATCATGCGTGCACAATTTATATAACAAACTGAAAAATTGGGTTTTTTTAATAGAAAAAAAGTTTTATAATTGATTAATAATATATATTGACATGATCATTTATTAATAGAGTATTCATATTTTAATTTTTTTTATTTTCATATTATCAAAATGTAATAGTTATTAAAGTTATATAATTATTATTTTTTCATTAGTTCAGTAATGCATATTATTATTAAAATATTATCAAAGTTTAGTGTGCTTTCAGTGCTGTTAAAGGATTAATCGTAATTAATTAAATCTATAATAAAAGTGTTTGTTTACAAAATATATTAGTGTCTATTGTGTATGTTTATTATGCACATATTAATGCATGCATGCATTTAAGAAAATATATTTTTATATATAATGTAAAATATAATAATACAAATATACTATAATAAATAAACATAATACATGAACACAGTACACATACATATAGGGTGCAAACAAAAAATCTATATCTTTTTTACCTTTATATTCCTTATTGAATATTCTGTCACTCTTAAAAATATTGAATTAAGCCTTTTTTTTTTTGTTCTTTTAGCCATTAAATGCTTTATAACTTGTTTATTTGTGTGCTTCAGTAAGTCTTGAAATGGTTTGTGTCTTCGCAGGACGGTGTGATCTGGGATCGCCGGTGAGCCATGCGGCAGTTGAAGGGCAAGCCGAAGAAGGAGTCGTGGAAGGACAAAAAGGAGCGCAAACAGGCCATGCAGGAAGCTCGGGAGCAGGTGACGACCGTCGTCTTACCGACACTCGTCGTGCTCGTGCTGCTCATCGTCCTCTTTGTCTACGTGGCGACGAGACCCGGGGCCATCGAGTAAAAAGACTCCAAAACAGCCAAATATCCCCTGCCCTCCTCTTTCTCTTTCATTTCCCCTTGTTCCTTCCCAACGAATGAACTGGACACAATCATAAGGATGGGTGGATTGATAAAGGAGCGCTTTTCGGTGCCATGTTTGGAGTGTGTTAAAGTAGTTGTCTTCCTGTTTTGGCTTCTGACAGAGCGCCTCTCCCAGCCACCAGCGTTCGCGTCTGTGGCGGCCATGTTGGCTCCAAATGCATCTACAGGGTTCTTGTTTCATGCCAAAGCACCTGAGACGCAGCAGACTCGGACTGACCCAGGAACAGGGCCAGATCTAACGCCTCTGAGCTCAGCACAAATGAGAAGTGACTGTAGTATTGCACATGTCTGTAGCATGCAAGCTTATGCACACACACACAAATGAAACCATTAATGACCGAAATGAATGTTACCCAGAATGTATATTTCTGAATGCCTCTTAACAAGCAGTTGCTGAAGCGTGTGTGTGTGTGTGTGAGCAGATGCACCGTGAAGTGCATGTTTCTATGACACATCTGTGATATACAATCCCAGCAGCAAACATACTTATTTTAAAATGTATTCTCCAGCAGGACTTGGATCTGAAAAAGTGCCTTAACTTTTAATGATGTAACAGCGTTTGAAGTATTAATAAAGATATAGAGAGCCATGCTGACTGCTTTAAGTATGGTTTTAATAAGAATCTGTGTTCTGATGTTTCATGTTTTTATAGAAAATTCATGCATTTAAGTACATTTTTATCTGCCTCTTGCAAAAGTTTTTGCTCCCCTGAAGAACTTTACATTCACTTACACAGATATTAAAATATGCAAACGTTTAGTTTTTAGTATAGTTTTGCTCCCATATTTCTTGTGCAAAAAGCTTTTCGTTCCACTGAAAAATAGTGCATCGCTTGCAAAACTTTTCATGCTCTTCTACAAAAATAAGACAATTACTGTAAAAAAACATTGACTCACAAAAACATTGAACTATAGTTTTATACTCGCACTTTATATTTCCTTCCACTTCACACAAAATGTTTACAAATATATATTGAAATAATTTTCCTTGTCACTGTAAGGGCTCTAAGACTTAAACCAGACTCAAGTGTTTAATGTCTTACGGCTACATTAGACAAACTACTTTTCTAATTTATTAGCTATTAAAATGGTTTTAAGAAAACTACACCTTTTAAAATTGTATTATTTTATTACTCTAAATAATAAATTGTATATATTACTGCTAGACATTGCACAAAATGGCATCGTGCAATAATTTAAATATCACTGGCATACATGATTATTGTATTGTATTTATTTATTTATTTTTTTAATGCTAACAGATTTCAGGAGACAGGTAACAATAATAATAATAATTTAAAAAAATCATCTGCTAGCTAAACAAAATGTTTGAAATATTCTGTATCTGAGACCTGTATGTTGTGGAAATTTTTTTAAAGAAAATAATAGCCTGCATTGGTCTGGTAACTGCTAAAGCTAACCAGATTATCTAGGCCAGTTGCATAAAATGTTAAGACTGTGTCTTAAGAACTAGCGTGACCAACAGCAGTTGCCAAAGTGTAATCAGTCTTACTTTTCCAGGACAAATAATAGCTACCAATCTACATTTTCATAACTGAATTAAAAAAGTTGTGAGCATTCTTGGAATAAGGCCAATACACAGCGCCTGTATTTGGGCCGCGGCCCCTTTAAGAAGCTGCTCTGTCGTGACGGCGGTGACGTGGAGCGCATAGTTTCTGTGTGAGATCCTGTGATGATGTGCGCTGTCTCGGTTAATCTCATCCGCTGAGATCCACTACAAATCTCCAGCGGGACTCATCTTCTTTGACGGGGGGCTCCTTTCCAATGGCATGCCATCAGTTTGGGCTTGAGTCGTCGGGTTGCTCGGCGCGGATGTCGGATCCAGCGCAGGGCCGGTGATGGTCGCGCTTGAAGCCGGAGAGAGCAACAGAGGAGCGGCTGTGATTCCTTCGGTAAAGACCTCCTCCTCCAGCACTGAACCATCACTACATAAACAACATTTAACTCTTTATACTGCTTCATTTTTAAACTGCAAAGGTATTGTTAACTATTTTATTCTGTATTTGTTATGTTTAACTATTGTATAACTATTAATATATAAATTTTTAGTAAACGCATTTATTTCTGTTGCTTAATGTGTAAATATTTGTATAAAAAAATGTTTTTATATTTTACATAGAAAAACATATTACATGTAAAATAAATAAAATTGTACTAAACACCAATTTACTACACACAATTTATAAACAAATTTTAGTAAGTACATTTCTATTCTAGTAAACACAATGTTTGTTAAATATATTGTATTTTATATAGTATAGTATTTTATAAAAGAGCATAATCAGTATATCATATTTTTGCATAACAGTTATTATATGCTTCATATGTACTATTATGCAGAAACATGTATATGTGTTTATATATGACGAGTTCGGATAACAAAATTATTTAAAAAAACAGTTAATTAACACAATGAACAACAAATAAAAATATGATAAAATAATAAAAAAAAACTTTGAGTTGAATAAATGTATTAAAAAACAAATATTAAATATTTTGTTTGTGTAAATATTATATAGATTTTATTATTATGATTGTTATGTAAGATATGTAATATATAATGCATAATAATACAATATAACTATACATTTGGGTTTAATAGTAAATGGTGACTTGATTATTACTATTATAAAATGTGACAAATAGACAGGATAAAGAATAGCTATGTCCACACGTAAGTGTAGTTGCATAAAATTTGCAACGTTTAACTGCTTAACAATTAGAATTTCATTGTTTAATGTAATGACAAACATAAACTGTCACGTCAGACATTGTGTAGTTTTGTGTGTTTGGAGTGTAATGAACGTGTGGTCTACAGCTGATTCCCGGGTGTCGACTCGTCAGAGCACACGACATAATCAGCTTCAGCGGGTTTGAATAAACACCTTCCAGATGAGCAGCACAGGATGCCAGCACCTGAACAACTAGGTAATCATGTGTGTTTTACACCACAGATCACACTTCATTACCTCTTACAAAAACTATTCTATCGAACAAAAGCATCACAGCACTACCATATCATTCTATTCTATTCAAATAAACAGTAACAGCATCACGCTGCTGCTTTAAAGCAAGCCTGTTTTTATTTCTTGAGCTATATCCCTTTAATTAGGCCATGCATTTACTGCCTTTAAGCCTGTGATTTTATTTGTAATATGGCACGGAGCAGACATGGAGGTCATGACCCCTCTGATGGAGGAAGAGGAAGATGCAGATGTAGATGAAGACTCAGAGCATCAGCCGCAAGGCATCACGTGAGTCTGCCCTCACGGCTTCTTTTAGAGGTGTTTGTTTGCAAACGACTGTAACAAAAGAGTGTGTGTGTGTGTGTGTGTATGTAAACAGCGTATTATCTGGCCTTTCTGACATCTCTCTGCTTGACAAAACAACATTAATGTTCCTCTGTTCCTCAGGTTTACTCAGACCCTGCTGCATCTCTTAAAGGGGAATATCGGCACGGGATTGCTTGGGCTTCCTCTAGCAGTGAAGAACGCTGGGATACTGGTATGTCATGAAATGAAGTCCAAAACCAGTGCTGAATGTGAACACGCTTCTAGATTACATCCAGGTTTTGAGGGCCACACTGTTATCAAACCCAGATCATCAATCTGACCTGAATTCATATATTTGCAGTTTCCACAAAATACCCTTGCAGCTTTATCGCCCCTGTAATTAAATGGTTTTGTTTTCGGTAGCATGTCCTGCTCGAGTGTTTAATGGCTGGACAGGTTCAGACGTGGGTTTAAAACAGGTCAGACCGGTATAGCTGTAGTGTTTACTGACAGCCCAACTGCTGTTGGCTTGTAAACGTGTCAGTCCACAAACTTTATTGGCGTCATAAAGGCCTCGTACAGTCAGCAAGCAAAGTTCACACTGAGAGAGAACATTAGGGCTCCAGAGGACACTTAAAACAGATACAGTATTATGTTTAAAAGTGTCTGTGTTTTCGCTTCAGCTCGGTCCGGTCAGTCTGGTTCTGATGGGTGTTGTGTGTGTTCACTGCATGCACATCCTGGTCAACTGCAGTCATCAGCTCAGTGAGAGGTAAGAGCCAATCACAGCCCACTGCCTCACTCACCTCAGCCAATCACAGTACAGCTTCTTCTTTCTTCTTTTCTGAGTCCTGGTCTGATGTTTGCAGATGGAAAGTAGTTAAAAGTAAATGTGAGGGCAAGGCTGGGTTCTGTGGTGAATTGAGATTTATGACCAGTATGTATTTGTTTTTAATAAAATAATAATTTTACATTGTCGCTTGAGTGCAGTGGCTGATGCACATACTGATATCACATTGGGTTGTTTTAGTCAAGTTATTATATATTATACTTAAATTAAAATAAATGTTATCTGAATTTTATTTATTTTTTTAAACTAGTTTCAAAGGCAGAGTTATCAAAATAAAATAACTAAATCTAAAACTAAAATAAAAATGTATGTGTGTATATATAATATAAACAAAACTAAAATAACAAAAACACACTACAGAGTTGTTCAGAAATAAATAGATTCAAAGTATGAATAAAAACTATAATATTATCTCAAACAACATTTATTAATATTACAAACATTTATTAATATGTTTTTTTAATATTTGTATCTATTTATTATTTTTTAGTTAAAACTTTACATGTTTATATGTGACAATTTATTAATTAAATTAATTAATAATTTATTTAAAAGTAGGAAAGGTTTATTAATATATATATATATATATATATATATATATTTTATATATATATATATTTATTTTTACTTTTATATATTTATTAATTTTTTTTTTAAATTTCATAAAGGTTTTAGTTAACCATAATAATTGGTTCTTGTCCAACTTATGTTATATTATATGTATGCATGTTTTTTTTCTCCTCTAAGCCCTTTTTGCCTAAAATATTTACTAATATTTAATATATTTTACTGATTTAAATGTTCCCTTTTGATCCACTCCAATTCTTCTGTGTTTTCTGTCGTTCTTCACTTTACAAGGAGAATAGCCCCAAATAACCCCCTACAAGCTAAAGTGACACAAAGCCGGTCTCACCCAACCCTTTATAAAGGCTTCAGCTGACCAAAGGGCACTCTCAGATGATTGCAGCCCCCTGGTGGAGGTTTTTATCCCCTCCTTTCTTTGACTCTGGAACTCTACTCCGACGTTTGATCCCGTCTCTCCCCGGGAGAGCTGAATAAAGAGCATGCCTGATGGGTAACCTGGAAAGCAGATCTGATTAACTGTTCAAATGAACATCAGAGTTTTCAATTGTTGTGAAATTACAGTTTCTGCAGTCAGCTCAGAGACCTGAAGCGTGCGTATTGTGCATTCTGAGCGCAGCGGTTTCTGGACGTGTGTCTGTGCCTTCACACTTCCCTCTTCAAACGCGATCAAAGAGCCGTCCCTCGGGTCTGCTGCGTCAGTGCTGCTGGAGTGAAGTGTTGTCAAGCTCAGGCTCATCAGTCTGCTGTCACACGCTTGCTATGTTACGCCACTGAGGATATACTGTATTATAGACTAGAGAGATCCATATATTGATTAGAACCGTAAATCAGATGATATTTGGCTGATTATAAATCACTAAAACATTCAACTTTCATACTTGCTTTGTGTCAAAAGAGGGTTTTGTTTTGTCTGTTATCCTGCTGATGTGAATGACGAATGACAGAAGAGAGGAATAGTAATGGGACTGAGTCATGGATGAAAAGCTAATATTTAAATAAAAATATCAATAAAAAAAGAAGTTCACGTCAGGAGCATTAGCGGACATCACAGAACTGCGATCGTGCGAATGCTTTGTTCAATTATTGAAATATTACATTCGCAGGGGCATTAAAAAAAAGATCAAAGAAGAGTCAAAAAATAGTAACTAAAATACATAAATAAATAAACTTAAATCTTTATCTGTTTGCCAAAGCAGCATTTTTTTGTGATATACTAAAACAAACTGGATGACAACTATATAGACAAATAAACAAATCCAAAATTAATAAAAATGACTACAACTTTAAAATTAGAAATGAGTTTAAAATATGAATAAATGCTTAAATACCATCTCAATACTATGCTTAACAACTGTTTCAATGGATAATGCAAATTATTTAATTTAAAATAGTTTTAATTTAGCATATATGTACATTATAGTTGCTGTAATTGAATTGCATAAGCTTTTAGAGCATAATATAATATAGCAAAATATAAAAGAGGTACACTGCCATTTAAAAGTTTGGCATCGTTAATATTTTTACACAGACTGTTTGGTAACAGTCTAGAGGCGGAATAGTTACGCTCAGCACATTTGCATATACCCGTGCTACAGCCAA
>JAUCMS010000563.1:0-11309 GCA_032357445.1 Enteromius radiatus | reverse complement strand
GGACAGCACGCCAAATTTGCTTATTATTACTATCATTACTGTTTAAAGGAATGAAGAAGTGCGAATTCGTGAAAAGGTCTGAGGAGTTAAGCGTGAAGGACACCTGATACCCTATCGAGGGGCGCTTAACTTATCTCCAATACTGCTGTTTAGAGTTTAATGATAAAACTTGTTACTTAACTGATTTTTGTTTTGTTTTATTTTTGCATTAACTGCTATTATAACCAATAAAATAAGAGATTTTAGTGTTACAATTGCCTCTCATGAGACTTTACTTAACTGCAAACTATCCTTACCCTACCTGAATAATAAAAGGACACACAGAGTAACAAAAAAACCTCTCCTTGCTGAATTCTCTCAGATCGCGATTTTAGAACTTGTAGCAAGTACTAGACTTTGGACTTCTAGCTAAACAGCTGCTTTTCATCTTCAGAACCGTATGTGTGTGTGTGTGTGTGTGTTTAAGTGCTTGATAGGTTAGTCATTTATTGAGTAGAATAGTTCAATAAAGTTTGTTTCATTATTAAGAATCGTTGTCTTGTGTATTGTGTGTTGCCCAGATCTTGAAGTTACCTGTTCAGGTTTGCCTTCTTCAAATTGAACCAGAGCAATGATATTAGTTTGAATCCTTGAGATTCATTCCCTTAAATAAAACAAAGAGCTAATTAAATAAATAAACATTAAAGGTCATGATAATCCCCTAAAATCTTACAGAAGTGAACCCTACACTGTAAAAAAATAAATCTGTAAACTGACACAAATAACCCCTGTAAACCCCCCAGACATACTTTGTCTTCAGTAGCACATTACATTTGTGAATGTCTCGTTGTAGCCTATCTATAGCTGTTTTTGTATATGTTTTCCCCCTTTTTAATTAACCTTTTTTCCCTGTTGTTTCTCCTACTTTCCACTAACAGGTACCCACTGACTGTGATGTTTAGTGCTTCTTACCTGTAGATGGTGCTATTATATCGTGGTCCTTATCCTGTATGAGAAAAGAGAAACAGTTTTATGCAAGCAAATACAGTATGTTTAAAAGAAAAATTAATTACATAGTAATTGGGTTTTTTTTAATCATAATTTTCTTTAAAGTTAAATAGTTAAATATGTTTTTTGTTAATACAGTTTTTTTGTTACTTACAGTAATACTTGTGTTTTGTGTGCATTCAAATGATCAAACAAAATAAATAATTAAATACATATGCATTTAAAATCAAATGAATAAAACTTTGGTATCTGGAACTCCAGAAGATTTATAGAAAGTTTGATGTCTTAAGGTTGCCAATTATTTTCAGAAGGACTAACAATATTTTTACCTCATTTCACTGACCATATGTTGAATAAATGTAATGTCTAAGTTGCATTTATCAACGATCAACATACCAGAGGTTCTAGGTGAGTGATAATGTATATAATAAAAAAAGCAATAACAAAATAGGACATGTACTCATGTAGGCTATCCAAAGGTGGGTTGCAAATTTTGTAAAGTAATCAAGAAATTATATCAGCTTACAAGCTAATAATTGAGTGTGTCTTTGAAGCACTGTTACTATATATATATATATATATATATATATAAATGCACACTAAATGCTTGTGAGGTGCATACACATTCTTTTAAATTGATTGATTTAGAAGTTTCTTAGTAATCTAATTCTATACAGATACACATCAAATAGAAACAACTGGAGAGAGAAATGAAAGAGAGGCTTTGTGTGTGGGGCTGTGAAGGTAAATTGGATTTAATTAGAAGTGAAACTGAACAAGTCAACTATGGAAACTTTCTCCTCTTCTAGGCCTCCACAGATGTACAAAAGGTCAATACCCTGAAAGAAAACAGGAAGGAATTCAGAATAAACAGCAAATACAGAAACCATGCGAGACCTATAAACTGCACTTAAGCTTATAAATAAGGCAAACATCATAATCATTGGAGAGGTATGCTTACACTATTTCAACTGTTCTTATGTGAGATACTTAAAAGAACAGCATAGCAACAACCTACACATTTAGTGTGAAGCCATACACCATCATGGTTTTGTGGTTTGTGGAGGAAGAGGTGGCTGTTGGGTAGTTCCTGGTTAAAATTAAACACTATTTAAGCACACAAGATGAAAGCAAGATATTCAGAGTTGAAAAAGCATACGAGGAGCTTCTAAGAAAGAGGAAGGACAGCACAATGAAAAAACACAGTGTATTAACTGATTAACTAACTGATAGTACAGCATTTACACCATCAGCAAGCACATAATACACTGCAAAAATGCTTTTCTAGCTCAGATTTTTAGCCACAATATCTAACAATTCTTAAATCAAGTAAAAATCTCAAGTCAAAAGTATGTACGTTTTTGCTTACAGGACAATAATTTTTTAACCGTCTAGAAAATCCTACTTTATTTAAGGATTTCTAGATATTTCGACAGGAAACAAGACTAAAAAAACCAAGCTAGAAAAGCAATTTTTTCAGTGTAGTATAATATTTTGTTTGTGTATCAAGTGTACATTTTTAAACATTTTCACGTTGCTTCAGAAATAACTACAATAATACAGAAAGAAGCATACATGTACATTTTATTTGTAACTAGTAACTAATACATTTCGTTCAGCTATTATTATTAAGCCATTTTCTTTATCAAACCAATTTACTGCTTTCTAAGTTAAAATAGGAATAGAAATAAACACCCAAAATAAAGAGCCTATTTTAATGAAACAGTGACGCTATAGTTTCCTGTGGTGAATAACACTGAATATATTTGTTTTCCATTTGTACATCTTGTGGCTTCTTGCACCTCTGCCATCACGTTCTCTATTTTATATTCATGTTCTCTTACGCCTGGACTTTTCCCAAGTGTGGGGTTTTATAAATACTATGTGCACCAAAGTCCCTTTTCTGTCTGGTATTACCAAACATCTTGGGAATAAGCTATTTCTCAGCACTCATTCTCTTGCTGTCAGCAGCGTGCAGGACCAGAGCAGAATAAGAGGAACAGCTGTGAGTTTCAGTAGCACAAGATAAACATTGGTAGGAAACGCTGTAGAACTTGATTGGTGTAGGATACTTAGAACAGGCAACATTACAGTTTAAAGAAACTACTAAATTATAAGAAATTACTGTTTATGTTCAGCAAGGGTGCATTAAATTTATATTTTAATTGTTACCAAAAAAGTCTTTTTCAGATGTTCACTTACTACGCCTAGAGGGAAGCATAATCATACGTAGGCATACATCTCTAAAATGACGGAAGGCGAGAGGAATGGTAGAGAAAATTATGTTATTTATGTTTTCTTTTACTGATGTTTTTACTGTTTTTAGATCTGTGATCCTTTCAGTTTTACTGATGTCTGCTATCAGATGGCTCTCTGATATCATTAAAACTTAAACTTAAAATCTTAATTTGTGTTCTGAAGATGAACAAAGGTCTTACGGGCTTGGAACGACATGAAAGTGAGTAATTATTGACAGAATTTTCATTTTTAGGTGAACTAACCCTTGAACACACACCTGGAGCAGTGGGCAGTCATTTCTGGTTTATAACAAGGGTCTCATCTCAGTCATTAATATCAGTATTTAACGTGGAATAGAGTGGATAGTATTCACTCCTCCCACCTACACTCCCTATGAAATACCCAGACTCAAACCCATGACCTGTGGGGTACTAGTCCACCTTTCTAACCATTATGTCTCATGTATTATGTAAAGTAATGAGAGAGATGTCAGTTCATCTGTTGCAATTTCCTGTTCATATCCTGTTCTGCCCATGTACTGTTAGCTGGTGTCTACCATAATATAACATTAAAAAAAAAGCAGAACTGAATGAATGGTCCAAATAAAGATTCAACTGAACCTTTGTTCATATCAATCATACATTTGAAAAACAATCCATTTTATAGATTTCTTTCAAATGACTAGATTTGAAGAAAATGAAAATAATGTGTGCTGTCACAATGCGTGTTGTAAGTAGGTTTGAACAAATTGCTGTAAGGTTGCTAAAATGTTCTCAGTGGACTACATTACAAGGTCATTGGTGCTTATGTTTCTTTTTAGCTGTTTGTCTTTGTAAAAAAAAAGTGTGCTTAATTAGCTATATGTAATGTGCACTTGTAGCATTACTACTTGCTAATAATATTAGTCAAATAAAAAGCCACTTTAAGTCTTAAAGACAAGCAGAGCAGATAATGATCTAACACTACAAGTGCATAATGGGTTAAGACATTCATTTTTGGCATTAAATAATGCCACAAACTTTAGTAAATCAATATATTAAATACTCTCCTCCCATAACATTTTCATAAACCCCTCTAAAACTGTATAAACTGAAACAGTACAGACATAAACCATCACTTCAGAACATGGCAGATTTTGTCTGTTTGGGAAAATGTATTATAGGACGGAAGCTGCTTCTGAGAAACAATAACTTCATAGAACTCACGACAAAGCCTTTTGCCAAAAAAAGAAGAAGAACTGCAACAGCCTAACCTAGTAAGAGTAACATGCTGTATATTTAATTTACTGCATTGTATGCAATGGCTTGATGTATTTAACCTATTGCATACAACCTCTGACATTTCCATGGGTAGAAAAAAGTGTGTCTTCAAGTTAACCACAAACTGGAATCACATGATCAAATGTCTAAAACTGCATACACTGTCTATATATGTATTGTGTTTGGACTATGTGAGCCAAATGGTTGTGTTCATTTATGAAGATAATTTATAAACCAAAGAATTTAAAACAATTAAAAATGCATGTTACTATTACTCACAACACAAATATTTGGTAAAATATTGTTTGGTACAATATTTTTATTAGATTGAACTAAGTCTGCAATAGCTATTGATGAAATCAAGGAAAGAGATGTTAGATGATAAGACATAAACAATCTCTTAAAGGGATAGTTCACACGAAAATGAAAGTTACCCAATGATTTACTCAACCTCAAGCCATCCTAGCTGTATATGACTTCCGTCTTTCAAATGAATACAGTACAAGTTATATATATTTTTTCAAATGTCCTGGCTCTCCAGGATTTATAATGGCAGTGTATAGGGGGTCAAGATTTTGAAGCCTAAAAAATAGGGCTGGGGGATTTAATCGTTGATTAATGCATACGCATCTCGTCAGTAAAGCCGGTTCTTTGATTAGCGGTAAATCTCAATCAGCTGTTTTCAAAATGTGCGTAATTGTGTAGCTAGTCAGTGATCTACGGCTCTGTGTATCAACTGACGTGCATTTTGAAAACAGCTGATTGAGATTTAGCGCTAATTAAAGAACCGGCTTTACTGACGAGATGCGTATGCATTAATCAACGATCAAATCCCCCAGCCCTACTAAAAAGCTGTATCCATTCATTATAAAAAGTGCCCCACGTGGCTCTGGGGGTTAATAAAGGCCTTCTGAAGCAAAGCAATGTGTTTATGTAAAAAAAAAAAAAAAAAAAAAAAAACATTCATATTTAAAACTTTAGCTTCCGCGAGAGTGGCGCTAGAGAAAGTGCCATTTTAGCAGATGATGTAGGACATAAGCATAGTGTAAACTCTGGTGGGAATATGTCATCTGCTGGAGTCCCTCTCATGAACGGATGTATGACCGTTACAAAAAGCTAGAGATTACTGGTTTCATACACAAACACATTGCACCACAAAAGCCTTTATTCACCACCTGGGAGCTGTAAACTCACCCTCAAGCCATTACTTTAGTAAGAGATTTCACTGGTGTAAGCTGTTAATAAAGCTGGCCCAGTGTGTTCAGGCCATGTTAAAATGTTTGAACAAGAAAGAAAAATGAAGACGTCATCAATACAAACCGACGAAAGAGTACAGACATAAACCATCAGAACATGGCAGATTTTGTCTGTTTGGGAAAATGGATGGAAGCTGCTTCTAAGAAATAATAACTTCATAGAACTCACGACAAAGCCTTTTGCCAAAAACAAAAAAAAAGAAGAACTGCAACAGCCGAAGCTAGTAAGAGTAACATGCTGTAGGCTAATATTTAATTTACTGCATTGTATGCAATGGCTTGATGTATTTAACCTATTGCATATGACCTCTGACATTTTTTCAATGGGTGGAAAAAAGTATGACTGCTACCAGGAGCTAGAGATTACTGGTGTCATACACAAACACATTGCACCACAAAGGCCTTTATTCACCCCCTGGGAGCTGTGTGGACTACTTTTTATCATGAATTGATGCACTTTTTGGGCCTCAAAATCTCGATCCCTATTCAATGGCATTATAAAGACATTTAGGACTAGTAGAATGTCATATTGTGTCAGAATGTCTAGGATTGCTTAAGGGTGAGTAAATCATGGGATAATTTTTGGGTGAACTACCCCTTTAGTAACTTCACAATGATGAGTATCGCAAACAAATCTCTTGCTTCAAACCCCAGCTTGGATGTTTTTTGTCAATCCCATAATACATAGCTCATCACAGTGTACCATATGGGATTGTCTTCTCCATAAAAGAAAACATGCACTTAAGTGTCTTAATGAGGTATCAAAGCACTTCCCTACTTTTTTGCATTTAGAGTGTGCCTACTGTACAATGTTGAGTAGTCCTCATTTATTTTTGGGTAGCGATACAATCTCTCCAATGTTGACAGCAACATCAGTTTTAAATAAGATGTAAGAAGAAAGCCATTTTTCTTCCACAATGCTTGTAAAGCTGCAATTTCAAAGAATCAATCAACAGCTCAAAGCAACACCAGAAGTACACAAATGGGTGCCATTGTTGAGAGGTCTGGGACATTAGCCTAATTGTTGACTTGTCCCATTGGTGAATCTAGCCCAAAGGAACACAGCTAGAATGTAATTTTGGACAATCTCAGGGCAATGTGACATTAAATATGTCAAACAAACATTCCCATAGGAACCTCGTGAATACAGGCTAAAGGTTATTTTGGCAAATGCATTTTAGGAAGGAACACTGGAGTATTGTTAACCTAAAACAATGCTAAAGAAAACGTGTACGAAACTGCATGATTGATAAAATATCAACACCGAAAGCAGACATTCTTAAAGAACAACTCCTTGACACCTTCATGACAACAAGAAAACAGGAAGTCACACGTACAAATGCACACATGCATCATTATACCACATACAGTTTTCTCAGTTACACAATTAACAACATATATATATATATATATAATAAATGTTTCATTTAATAAATTGGTCATATTTTTTGACACCCCTCCCCACATTAATGTTTAAAATATTGCATTAATAAACCTATATTTCACTACATTAACTGAATACTTGGTGTGTAACATTAACATCATTAATAATTGAACTGGGCTCAGCAAAACACACTGAAAACAGTAGTAATGCTACTTTTTGAAGAAGAACATCCAAGTAAGAGTTACTCATCACTACACTGAGATCATGGAGCCAATTTTCGTATTCTTGCAACTCTTTTTTTTCCCACCCCCTCCCTCTCGGTGTCAACCAAAGCAGGGGGCTGGACTGACAAAACTCTTTCAGACATTTCAGGCTTGTTCAGCATTAGAGTCAGCAAGAGACACACAAGACTTAGTCTGAGAGAAAGACTGAGAAAGGGAGGCAATCAAATATAAAAGTTGCCTCACTTTTAGGTTTTTTTCTGAATGAAAAGGGAAAATTGAGGAGTGACTCTACTAGCTTTACATAGAAACCAAAGATAGTTGGAGAGAAGCCTGAAGAAAGATCACTTTTGAAGAGCTCAGGATCGAACCATAAGCTATTTTCATTATTTATTTGTCCTTTTGCAAGTTTCTTCTACTCTTTGACCATGAGGCACAAGTATCTGCTGAGTCTGGGTGAGTCAAGCTTCACATTTCTTCAGGGTTAAAGTTTCCACTGATGAACGTAGAGACAGATGTTTGTATGAGCCACTGTGCGGTTTCGCTAAATGAAACGTTGCCCTGCCAACAACTGCGTAATCAAAAATAGAGAAACAGGGCATGAAAGGAAACTGCCACAGATAGGAAAATCTGCTTTCACAATGGGGTCATTTTTATCTGAAGCAGGGACTGTGAGCTCCAGCAATCTGAAAAGCACCAGCTGAATGCGACTGATAAATGGAAAAGTAACACAACATCCATCTGTGTTCTCAAAGGGTTTAACTGCTGCTGTCATAGTCTTAAGACAACCGTGAAGTAAGATGAAAGAATTGATCTTGGGGAAAGAGGCAAACTCGTTAACCTTTAAAGACACTGTAATAGCAAAACTAGATAATCTTATCATAAAAACTCTTATGATATTGTGAGAAAATTAATTAAAAGAGTTGAAAACTTAAGATTTTGTCATTGTCGCTGCAAACCTTTACGGCTTTATTTCTTCTGGGGAACACAAAATAAGTTATTTTAAAAAATGTTGGTATCAAAACCAGTTTGATAACCATTTACAGAAAATGTCCCATGCAGGAACGTAAGTCATACAGGTTTATAATTACTTGAAGGTTTTTGATTTTGGGTGAACTATCCCTTTAAATCATGATGTTATGCGGCTTTGATTTTGACAATGGAAAAATATTGGAGGAAACCAAATCAGGACAGGAAATCCAAGGTGTTTTCATGTGTCCACAGCTGAGAGGCCCAGGCTGATGGGACAATGGCATCAAACCCTGGAAAAAATATGAAGAGCGAAAAATAAAGTGTTACATAAACCATACTGTTAAACTGAAAAGAATAAGAGCAAAATCATAAATATATTGTTTGCCTGGTGCTTGGTTACAAAATATGATACATAATATAAGGTGTATAATAATATACACCTTAGGTTATGGCTGAATCACCAATGTGGTTGTAAAAAGTGTTACAGCGCCTTTTAACAGTCTTCTGGCTGACCGAGCCTGTGGTCAGGAGCATGTGACAGTATCTGTCTTCAGCTCTGTAAGTTAAATCTATTAGACACAGTACTGCGCCGCACCCATAGCTCTCGAGCAGTGTACTTCCTGACTGGTCATCATCTCATGCATCTGTCATCAACAATGAGTACTATGTTTAACGTCTTTCAACTTTGTCTTCTGTGACTCCTAGTAAACTGAATGCCAAGTAAGCCATTACAAGTAACAAATAATTTTGGTAAATTTTTTGTCAATATTTCAGCACGTTCAGATTAGGATGGGTCAAAATGTGACTATTTGACGTGCATTATAGCAATATCGTCAATGTTTCCATTTCATTACATTTCTACTATAGATTAATTTAAAATTATCTTGAATTTGACCATTTCTAAAAATATCTGCATGTTTGCAAAAATCGCAGATTATCAGTCTGGTGCCAGGTTTATGGAGTGCACTGTTTCTGCATTAAACTACACCAAAGACACTAAAGCTGCAGTAACAGACTCTTTTTTCTGCTTATAGTTCTTCTGTTAGCACTGACAGAGAACATCCTGATGCAAAAACCATGCAATCCTGGAGAGACGACGAGCAGAGGAAAGTGTGTAGGTATGAATAAAAAAATCTAACATATATGATATTCTGATGTCAGGACTTAACGGGGTTTTACTTGGGTTGTGCATGTCAACATTTATACTAGATTCACAAAACACAAATAATAATCAATTTTTGTTGATATACTTTAGTTGTATATTATTGTATAGCTGGAAATTCTACTGAGGATAAAGGACACATTTATGTACTGAAACAGCATTCATTCATGAATTGTAAATAAAAATCAGGGAAAGATGCTGTGATTATTTCATCTTTTTCTGTCATTGCTACAGATGAAAATGAGTGTGAGATTAATCCATCCATTTGTGGAGAAAAAGCAAAATGCTTCAACACTGCTGGCAGCTACTACTGTCAATGTCTTGAAGGATTCACAACTTATTCAACTCATAATTTCACACAAGATGGTGCGACTGAATGTAAAGGTAAAAAGAGCTTGATTTGATGAATCTCATATGACCTCTGTACAGCAGAGAAAACATCTGAATCTCTGTTCATCTCATTTCAGACATCAATGAATGTAGGAATGGCAGCGCTGACTGTGGTCCTCATACAGTATGTAACAATTTTGAAGGAGGTTATAATTGCACCTGTGCAACTGGCTACATTTCCACTAATGGACAAAACATATTTACTGCAGGACAAGGAGTTCAGTGTACTGGTAAGAGACTTTCACCAAAATTGAAAATTACATTTTCACCCAAAACTTCTGTCATCATTTATCCACCCAAGTTGCTTCAAATCTGTATTTATTTCTTCTTTTTAACATAAAAGATGATATACTGAAGAATGTTGGTAACTAGTATAAGACATGTTAGCAATATGTTAATTCATGTTAGCGACATGCTACAAATGGTAGAAACATGGCAGCAAAGTGCTCAAACATGTTAGTTATGTCTAAAAAAAATGCTAGCAGCATGGTAATTGATGCTAGAAACTTGTGAGGAACATATGATGATATGATGAATATTATATGATTTCTGTGAAGCAGAGAAAACATCTGAATCTCTGTTCGTCTCATTTCAGACATCAATGAATGTAGGAATGGCAGCGCTGACTGTGGTCCTCATACAGTATGTGGGAATACTGAAGGAGGTTATAATTGCACCTGTGCAACTGGCTACATTTCCAGTCATGGACAAGACATATTTACTGCAGGACAAGGAGTTCAGTGTACTGGTAAGAAACTATTAAACCTTACATGTTTATTGGCCATCTAGTGCTTCTGGTTTTGCTTATTGTCTCAGATTTTACATTGGACAGTGTTAGGGTTAAACATTTTATGGCCTACATTTTATTTACTTTTTTAATGAGAAGGTTTTAGTCTCTAAATTTCTTGGATTTCATGCTTTTCCTGTACTTTAATGCTAATGTAAAGAACAAAACATTGTGTATTTGTGGAGGTGATCTTTAAATTACTCGTGCTGCAGGTTACATTAATGGACTAGTATGGAGACTAGTCTATAGTGAGTGAGTCACTGAATCATTCCATCAATGATTCATCCAAAAACATGAATTCAATCAGAAACAAAATGCCACAACAGTTTCTCCGAGGCACAGAATAATTAATTCTGTCATGACTTATATATTATGCTTTCCCAAAATTCATAGCACAAAACAGTTGTATGCTTGCACAAAATATTACTATTTTAGGTTAACAATTTTTAGAGTGTAATATTATTAATTTTTTAGTGCTGTCAAATGATTAATCACGATTAATCGCATACAAAATAAAAGTTTTTTATGCTGTGTTTATTTATTCTGTTTATATTAAAACACACACACGTACAGTATATATTTTCAAAGTATTTACATGTAAATGCATTTATATATTTATTTTCTTATATTTGATATTATATCTAAATATATTT
>JAUCMS010000562.1:0-11312 GCA_032357445.1 Enteromius radiatus | reverse complement strand
ATACACTTAGAAAAGTTATCACTTAACGTAAGATATATCTTAAGAGTCTTCTTAGCGCACGAATAGTCTGCGTTATCAAGAAACCGGGCACAAATCCGTTAAACGATTGTTAGGCTGCATTAATTAGATCAGCCGGAACTAGGAACACTCCCCTTTACACACAATGTACTCGTTACATCGTAAAAAGAATGGCACGGAATCACGGAACCAAATGCACACAAACACACACACACACACTAAGTCCTTTGCACACTTGAACTGGAAATTAGGTGCTGGGCATCTGGCCAGAGAAGAACTGGTTCCAACTGAGCTTGGTTTCTCCCAGGGTTTTTTTTTTTTTCTCCATTCTCTCATGGATGGGGTTTTGGTTCCTTTCCGCTGTCGCCTCTGGCTTGCTTAGTTGGGGGCACCAGATCTCTAGTGATTATCATTGTTTTGATTACAGAGACCATCTTTGCATTTAATAAATAAATAATTTAATCTTGTCATTATACATTACCATCAATCTATTTGATAATGGTCAGTTCTTTGCTACAATATGCATTGCTAAAAGCGCTATATAAATAAAGGTGATTGATTGATATCAGTGTCACCATAGCAATAGCAATATATAATGTTTTATATGCATATTGAATAATTCAGTCATACTTACACTCTCGTATCCTTTTTATGTCACTGTAATTAGTATCTCAGGGGAACCCGAGTACTGATTTTGTCATGTAATTATACGTCCATATCGTAGCTAAATGACAGTACTTGTGTTTGTTTGTTTGTATATGCTATATGCTAGAGTAAAACACAGCATGAGCTCAGGCAACAGAATTTGTCAAAGAGACTGCAGCTTATGAGGGCTAAGACCATCACTAACGTTCCTATGGCAACCACATTCAAAAGGTGCATCACAAACTATTGCAGGCTCATGGTAATCAGGTTAGTAATGAAGACTGCAGTTCTGAACTGCACTTGATGGGTTTTCTGCTTCCATTCATGCCCTACCCCCACTTTATTCACCATAATGTCATTTAAGGTAGTTTTCAAAGTGTTTTGTTGCCCCTAAGTGGTAGGAGTGTGAAAAGCACACAAAATTGTCTAGGAACATTTCATCCATCAATTTATCCAATTATGTAATTTATTCCATATGATTTTGTGCATTTTATAGAAAGGCGGATATGTGTGTGTGTGTGTGTGTGTGTGTGTGTGTGCAAAAATATAATTAATTTTATTGATTTAATCACTGATTGATTGATTGATTCCGGGGACTGATGGTTAAAAGTGTGATTGTAACACTAGCTATGAAATAAAAAATGTATGACTGAATTATGAATTTTTAAAATCTAATAAGCAATACTTTGTTTTAATAATAATTGTGCTCATATTTGATAAATTCAACATTCCACAACTTGTTAATTCTGAAGTGTGACGTCAACCGAGTCACTCTGTCAGAATTATTTTCCATACATTTTGCAAGTTTGAGTCCCTTCCACACTTGATCTGGGTAAGTGTTAAACACATTACCTATATAAACTTCTCATCAAGGCTGTTTCTTAGTGTGAAAAGAAGTGTGGAATTAGCAAATTGAAAGCAGGCAATTGCAAAATCACACGTAGTTTGCAGGCACATCTCAGCATGAACTTTAACAGGAACTGTAGTGGCACGTTTCTTTATATGCTTGATCAGACGGTCATAACTGGTTCTGAGAGTTAACCACAGTCAGTGTGGTAAAGATAAATATAGAGCACAAACAGAAAGCTTAACTAAATAGAGAGCATGCACAAGGAGAGAAACAGATATTCTAGACATTTGTCTGGGCCAAAGATATCTTCATACCTCCATCTAGTGGCCAAATACAAGAGACAGTGCTGTGTTAGGAAATTCTTTAAAATATCTTCTTGTCATTTTTTTAAATAATAAAAGTAATAATAATAATAATAATAAATTAACTTCAATTTATAATTATTTAGCATGTTTCACAATGCACATTCTATAATAGAAGTAGAAAAACAACAACTTGACATGTTTAAGGAGATAAAGCTCAGCTCTAGATAGATTTAAATTATTTGAAATAAATATTATGTCATGTACATGTCACGGAGAAAGTATAGGTTTGATTTATATAAGTTTAAAATTTAGTGCTATGGGAAAATAAATAAAAACATGCTATTTTACAGAAATTATCACTGAATAAAGTGAATTGTGAAGTGTCCATAAAAAATACAAATGAGAGACATAATTTCAAGCAATAAAAGAAAGAACGAAAAAATATTTACTGCATAATAAAAACAAACAAACCAAAAAACAATGTGATTATATAAAGCATGTGTAAATCAGACATTTATTTCAAAGCTTGTTAATTATTATCAATTATTATACAATTATTATTAATTAATCAAGATACAAAGCAGAGAACACCTTTCTTCTTTTGATTATGCATTCAAAAGCTTAAAGAATTTTGTTCTGACTGCTGTTTATACGATCGTAACTGTCAAACTGATTAAATTCTCCATGTGTTTTATGTGCATTGAGCTCTCTCAGCCACCGTACTTTACACCCTCTTGAGGATTTTGTTATTCTTTGTGCTATGGTATAACTGTGTTTAGAATCTGATGTATAAATATTGAGTGAACACAAAATAGATAGAAGTGTGTAGGCCTGTGCTATTTTGCACAATTGGTCTGTTAACCACAAATTCAACTAGTGGGAGTGAATTTACTACTGGTTTCTTCCAAGGTGACAAAAGTGAGTACACCCCTCACATTTTAGCAACCATTTTAGTATATCTTGGATAAAGTTTAGAGTGGTCAATGTGCCAATAGCAGTTACGATGTACTGTCCTCTTAAAAAAAAAAAAATCAACATATGGCGATTATTTTTAAAAATCTGGCAACAAATGTGAGAACACTCTAAGTGATAACAGCTGTATTTCTTTTATCCATGCACATCCTCTTCCTTTTCATTATGTTCATGTCTTTGTCTGCTTGACAAGACCATACAAATTTGTGTATCTTGGATCAGAATAGTTCAAATGTGGTGTTTTGAGTACAATTCTCTCATAATGACCACTGGATGTTCAACATGGCACCTCATGGCAAAAAACTCTCATGATTTGAGAATTAGAACTGTTGCTCTCCACAAATAGATGGCCTAGGCTGTAAGTAGATCAGTAACACTCTAAAACTGAGTTACAGTACATTTGCCAGTGTCATAGAGAGTGAGGATTCCACTCAGAACAGGCCTAGCAAAGGTCAATCAAAGAAGTTAGGTCTTAACTAAAACTGCAAAAGTGGAAAGTCAGCTTGTCAGTGCTCAAACCATATGCAGCACACTGCAATAGTCGGTTTGAATTGCTCTCGTCAAAGAAAGAAGCTCTTTTTGAAGGTGGCTCACAAGAAAGCCTGCAAAAAGTTTGCTGAAGACAAATTGTGTCTTGCCTACAGTCAAGCATGGTGGTGGTAACTTCATGGTCTGGGGCCGCATGAGTGCTGCTGGTACTGGGAAGCTGCGGTTCACTGAGGAAAACAGATTGTAACAGATTATGTACTGTGACATTCTGAAGGAGATAACAACCCCAAACAAACCGCTAAGATGTTATGATGAAGCTGAGGGTGATGGAGTGGCCAAATATGTCTCCAGACCTGAACCCTATGGGGCAACCCTAAGCGGAAAGTGGAAAAGCACAATGTGTCTAACATCTAGCAGCTCCATGATTTCATTATCGGGATGCTAAGAACTTGTGCAGCTCTGGTGAGTGCCATGCCCACAAGGATTAAAGCAATTCTAAATAACAATGGTGCCCTTACAAAATATTGACACTCAGGATACAGTCTTGGCATGTTCACTTAGGGTGTACTCATTTTTGTTGCATTATTTGGACTTTAATGGCTATATGTTGAATTATTATAAAACAACAAAGGGCCCAAGACCAAGCCTTGTGGCACACCAAATGTGTTATTTAGATATTAATAATCTGTGGAGTTACATGATGACACTTTTTGCACAAAATAATCAGAAAATGAATTAGGCACTTTGTTACATTCCCTTTTATTGTAAAGGTGAAATATTCAAAAAGTATGAATCATGTCAGAGGAGCAACAAGGAAGAGAGACGACTACAAAACATCTACGCAATACTTTGGTAAGAATAATTTCTCATAAAAAAGGACATTATCAGAAGGGTTGATAAAACCAAGCAAATCAAAATCCAACAAATTAATACATTTCAGCACTGTCTATTTGTATTACAGTGGGGAACAAAATCATAACAGATCAGTGGATCCTAGACAGCATTCATTTCATACATGAGACATAGAAAATCCTGGAATGGCTGATTATATGTGCTTTTAGTTTTAAATTACACACCAAAAAATCATCACAGGAGACAACAGTTCCATTACTTATTTGAACTGGCTTATGGCCATTATCTTTACTCAATAATAGCATATCTTCCAACAACTATTTTACAGTAATCTTGCAAAAGTAAGTAAAGCTGGTTTGCAAACATGGCAATACTTCTGGGCAAAGAACATGTTGAAATCAAATATATTACCATCTCTAGGGCCTGATTTACAAAAGGCCAAATATACTGACAAAGTGTGCAAGTATAAGTGACTACAGTAGGTCTTGTTTTTTCGCCCAACGACTTGACTGGCAGATGTTACCTGTACATCAAATAGACTTTGAATTTTGAATGGCCTTCCTTTCTCTCATGAACAAATGTTATATTTGCTATTAAATCCAAAGATCTGTTTCCGACAACTCATGTTAAAGTTTTTCTCCTCTTTATTTGAAAGCAATATTTAGTGTTGCAGCGTTCCTCCAAAACATCAAGACAATGGTAACATTCTTAAAATGTATGATTGTTATTGCACACACACAAAAACAAACTGTCAGGATTTAAATTATTAAACATTTCCAAAGTTTGCTCTGTTACTTGTGTGTACTTGTACTTGTGTGTTTTCAGATGTCATTTGGTTTGAAATTATATCATCCAGTGCAATGAAAAATCATACATTTCAAGTGTGATTTCATGTCTCAAAACACTTTTTGGGCCACTGTATAATGAAGAGCTAAGTAAAATAAAAAGTAAAAGTTTTTGAGGATGTCAAAGCAGAATAGCCCTCTTTAGATGCAAGCAAACAATTTTGCAAGACATTGTACAGTATACATCAACATGATCTCATTAATATGTTTACTTTACATAAAATGCAGTTCTACCATTTGCAGACACAATAAAACGCACAATACTGATGTATTAATAGCATCTAAAAATAATTATTTACATCATGTTTATGAATACTTCATTCATGTAATTAATTGTCTGATTTTGCATTCATGATCAGATTTGGTTTTTAAATTGATCAAACAAAGTTTATTTAAGCATGAAAATGATTAACAAAATATCCATATATGAATAAAGTCAGGGATTAACAACAACTTCTGATTCTATTGAAATTTTGTAAATTCTGAGAAAATTCTGGTGCGGATTTCTTTTTATGTTTAAAAAAAAATACAGTATTATGGTGCTTACACTTATCAGTTATTACAGTTATACTTACGTATGTTAAGGGTTTGGGGAAGATCAAGGGATCTAAACATTTATAATATGGTAATATTGTTAATAATCAAATATAGTTATGATTAAATATATATATATATATATATATAAAATCACGTCTGTAGGCATAAATATGTAAATATGTTTACAGTTGTAGATGTTGTCAATATGCCTATATTGTACGTTTTATTGTCTATTAAAATGTAACAATTTTGGATTTTGGCTAGGATATTTTGCTTTACCTAAAAATGCTACATACTAATATCTACATTTAAACATGTCCTGGATGAACATTTTAAGAGTTCAGAAAGCCTCTGAAGTGCCGTCTGAAATGTTCTTCTAAAATTAGCTTTGTTTTTTTGTTTTTTTATTAGACTTCTGTGTTTATGTTCAGTTATTTCACTTTAATAGCTATGACAAAAACCTATTCAGTGCCATTAATGTGAAGTAAATCTACACATAGGAGCCAGATAAAAATGCTCATTTTAGAAGAACATTTTGGCAGGGTTTACATCTGAAATTATTATATATAACATCAGTAAATCTCCAAAATCCTAGTTATATATGGCCATTTAGAGATCCTGAATCAATGGTTTGCATGCATCTAAATGTAGCTCTTATTATAGGGCATTATAGGGTAAAAGTGAACATGAGTACCTGCCAGTGTTTCCTCTGACCTGTTCATATGATAAAAAAAAAATAAGTGACAACACATGATGTCTTTAAACCTCTGCTACTTATGACTGATTTCAAAAGTCATTTCTTTTGGAAGGATGCTATTTTCTGTATTTGTGAGTGTTTGGATCACAGAGTATAAAAGGAGAAATTTGTTTTGCATTTCATGTCAGAACACATTAATCTTTAATACGCCATGGTCCTGCCTGTGAAAAATCAATCTTCAAAAGAACTCCCCTCTTCAAAGCTTCATAGAGGGCTGTTACTCTCAAATACTAATGCATATTAATATATCTGAATTTGTACAGTACATTGCAACTCTTGAGTACCCTCCCTCTCAGTTTCCCAGTCCTTTACAGGCTAGACAATGCCTGAGTCACTATAAATTCTAGAAAATAAAAGTAAAAATAACAGACTACCTGTTGCAGCTTTCCAATCCCAAACAGAGTGCATTAAATATACTGCAAGACAGTGTGTCACAGTCTGTCCATAATCACACAAGCCCATTCAAGTACAGCCCTAGCAGGGATGGACATTGCAGGCTCGTATCTCCTTTCGGTCTTTACAGCTGGTTAGTTGTGCATTCTTGTATCTCTTCTTGGCAGTCATTAAACGCTCCTGGATTCCTCCACCACACAGCTTAGTACAGTCAGTCCATGCAGACCACGGCTTCATTTTACATCCTGCAGGAGGAAAAACAAACAAGATACCATTGTTGATGGTCAATTAATCATCTGCCTTTTTACATAGAGAGAGTTATGATGTTATGAATTAGTAAAGGAGAGCTTCTGCATCATATGTAGTGGCAATGCTATTAAATAGAATCAACAGTGGTGATGTTGATTTTGATTTGCCATCAGAAAGAATATTGTGATGTTATGATGCATAATTACATATTTAATGACATGTTGTCATTTGATGTTGCTAAAAAGAATGTTATTTTGTGTACAATATTTGGTGCAAAACACATTGTTTTCCACATACATTACATTATTCTTTCTCCTCTAAGCCATGCCTTCCTGAAACGGGTTGATTTGTACACAGCTCATCATTCTAAAAAAGTGAGGTGTGCTCTGATTGGCTGAATATTTAAGCATTTCATGAAAATGCTACACCCTTTATTATAACATGATGCAGTGTCCTGGTGCTATGACACCAAATTATTGTGACATAATTACTGATTGTCATGACTTAGTACTGTCTTTTTATGTGTTGCGTTTTTATCATATGATCCCTTTAATGTTATGACTCTGATGGACTAAAAAAGAGCTAGCTATGATGGTATGATGGTGATGTACTAAAAAAGTGATAACATGATACTGATTTTCTAAGGTCAGTATAGCGGTAATATGATGATGCAGACTTACTAATGGTAAATGTCAGCATGCTGACGGTTGGAAGTGATTATGTTAAATAGTTAAATGTATTAGCTTTTATTATTATGCACATGGTGATTGTATATATTGCTGATGTGTTCGTTTTGCATAATTTTAAAGACATACATATTTTTTTTTTTTTTTTTTGTAAAATTCCATGTTTATGTTCCACAGAAGAAAGACATCTGGGATGGCATGAGTAGGTAAATGATGGGTGGATTATTCCTTTAACAGTGAGGCTTGAATGTTCACCTGCTAGCTCATCGGCACTCTCCTCCCTTCCTTGTTTGTTCCTCCTCTTCTTGCGCTCTTCCTTGCGCCTCTTCCTCTCATCACTGTTCATACCTCCTTGATTACACTTCTTGATCTTGCATGTTTTTCTCTGTGTGGTCTCAGGGCATGGATCCCCACCAAACTGAGGCTCCAGAGTGATCATGCGTGTGCGGATCAAGTGACCTTTCCCACAGGATTTACTGCACTCTGACCACTCGGACCACTCTGTCATCACACAATCCATTGCTAGAGAGAAAGACATCAAAAGAGACTCTATAAGTTGGGATGTTTTATTAGTGCAACTGTTTTGAAAAGAAGAGGAGATACTAGCTTGGGCCTGCCCATACTTCCTGTGATGCTACATTCAATTTCGCGAGCAAAGTCAGTCTGGCAAAGCTGCCGTTTTAGAGCATCTCCTTTTTCCAAAAAAGTGGGAACCAATGAGAAACGAGCTTGAGCGGAATGAGTGGTCCGATTGGTTGTAGATTCGTCCAGTAGTACACAGAGGCATCTAATGGACGCAGGTTAAGCCCGCCTCCCAGAAGGCATGTACTAAGGTAGTTTGGCCAGATTAAGCTCCTATGAGATTTATTGTGGCGGAAGCCAGGCTAAGGAGATACTACGCCATGCTAAACAATGAGCGTGATTTCACATACACCCTTGTTAACCAGCTATTATTTCCCACTGTTAGGAATAAATTTTGGGTAGGCTTAGGTTTAGGAGTAGGTATTGGGATAAGTCTATATTTTTGGACAGTGATATTGATCCTGGATCATGTATTACTTGACAACAAGCCCCCACCCCAACTATTTTGAGACACGTAGAAGGCATCAAATTTGAAATTACCTCATTTTGTCGATAAAATTTATCATTTTAAATATTAGTTTTTATCTATTTTGAATAAAATATTGGCTCATATGATTTGAAATTATTTTAGATTTTAAATAATAACATAGCAATTTAATATGTGTTTGCATATAATTATTATTCATTGCATTTATTCAACAGTTTAATAATCAAGAAGCTGATTGTGTAAATCTTCAGTCCTATTCTGGGAGAAGCACACTTGAGATGTGCCAACTTGCATTTTATATTCACTAAATAGTATCAGAGATTAGAGTGTCCTGAATCATAGCTGAAATTTCATCAAGTTGAAATGAGCACCCTACAGTTACCCAGATGGTCTGATATTTCAAATGGCGGGGCTGGCTAACTTGTTATCACAGTGTGTCACTTCTTTTAATGATAGATGGATAACAAGACAGGTCAGACTTTAACTCTACTACTACTGGACCTATTTTCACAATTATGACAGACCAACACAAATGCACACACACAGGCAAATACTGTGTATCTGCTATGTGCGAAAGCTGTTAACTGTTATGTTTGTGTGTGTAATAGAGAAAGAGCATGTGTAACTCACGACACTCTGGCAGCATGCATTTCTCCATCTGTTCCAACTCCTCGTTGCATTCTCCCAACTCCGCAGGTGATTTGAGCATACGCTGACGCATACGTGTGCCTTTACCACACGTCACACTGCAATCGCTCCAGTCCGACCACGGGGACAGTAAACATGGGATTGTATCTATACATGCAAAAAAGAAAAAACTCTGAGAACTGCAGGCATGTGGGTGTTTACCTTGTATGAATATGTTAATATAGTTTTTTTTCCCCTGTGTAAATATAATAATGTTGGCATGCATGCAAATTTGTGTGTAAACAATGTAAGTGTACGTGTATCTTATAATAATATTCACTAATTATCTCTTACATGTTGTGCATTTTAATAGATTAATATGGGTGTGACAATGTTTTTGAGTGTATTTTTTTGAGATATGGATTTTGTTAAAGTGGGGTAATGTGTTCAGTACTTGCATTCTGGGTATGCTTATGAATATGTCAATATGTTATTGTGGAGATGTTAATCTAACCCAAACATTCACAGACATGTGCATGTGTGTGAAAAGCATACATGGATGTGCATATTTTAATGTGGCATGCATGTGAGTGTTTGCACTCACGGCATTCTGGCATCATACACTTCTCCACTTCCACCACCTCAGCCCCACAAATGGAGCCATCAGACGGGGGCATTTTCACCATCCGTTCACGTCTTTTCATGCCAAGCCCACAGGTGGCGCTGCATGCATCCCATTCACCCCATTCAGTAACCAAGCAACTGCTTGGAGCTACACCAGCAGAAAAATATACAGTACATATGATTGGAGATTTGATTTTGTTCAAGTTACATAATGTAATCAGCCATAAACCATGTAGTTGAATAAGGATGTTAGCAGAAAACCCAGTACATTATATTATGTGCAGGTAAAGGACAATTCCTGCACAATTGGTGTAAAAAAAAAAAAAAACTTGTTATTAACTTGTCAGTCAACTAAATTACATTATTTTTCAATAAAATCGGCTTGTTATGAGTCCACAGGTAAATAATACTCACAGCAGTCCTCATTGACAGTGCATGGCTCTGTCTCTTCAGTGGAATGAGTGCAAGCAAAGCCATCATCAGGAAACTGCTTTACATAGCGCTCCCTAGAACGCACACCTGCACCACATGACATGCTGCATGGTGACCATGTGATCCATTCTGACATCATACACGTGGAAGCATCTGCAACAGTTAAAGATCCTTTTGTTATTCATACATTTGTTCAAAAGTCTTTCAACATTCAACCACCCAGCTCTGTTAGAAAATACAGATAAAATACAGATAAAATCAGTATTGACAGATAAATAAGAAAAAAATCCAGAAAATCACCATTTTTTCATTAATTAATTTGTAAATTCCTCTGTAAAATAAGTATTTGGGCACCTACAAACAAGCAAGATTTCTGGCTCTCACAGACCTGTAACTTATTCTTTAAGAGGCTGCTCTGTCCTCCGCTCCTTACCTGCATTAATGGCATCTGTTTGAGCTCGGTATCAGTATAAAAGACACCTGTCCACAACCTCAAACAGTCACACTCCAAACTCCACTATGGTCATGAAAAAAAGCTGTCAAAGGACACCAGAAACAAAATTGTAGACTTGCACCAGGCTGGGAAGACCGAGTCTGCAATAGGTAAGCAGCTTGGTGTGAAAAAAATCAACTTTGGGAGCAATTATTAGAAAATGGAAGACATTCAATACAACTGATAATCTCCCTCGATCTGGGGATCCACCAAAGATCTCACCCTGTGGGGTCAAAGTCCCCAAAATCCCAGAACCACACGGGGGACCTAGTGAATGACCTGCAGAGAGCTGGGACCAAAGTAACAAAGGCTTCGTACGTACCATCAGTAACACACTCAGGGACTTAAATCCTGCAGTGCCAGATGTGTCCCCCTGCTTAAGCCAGTACATGTCCAGGCCCGTCTGAAGTTTGCTAGAGAGCATTTGGATGATCCAGAAGAGGATTGGGAGAATGTCATATGGTCAGAT
>JAUCMS010000561.1:0-11315 GCA_032357445.1 Enteromius radiatus | reverse complement strand
ATCTTCAGAATCTCATGTTCGTGATTGACATCTTCCATATCTCCCTCTGTGATGAACAGTTCTGTGTAAACAGCCTTGAGATTGTTTTCTTGGTTGGCCTCAAAAATATATTCTACTTTCTTCTTCATGTTTGTTTTGTAAGTTTCAAAACAGTTTTGCTGCTCTGTAATAAAGATAAATAATATTGAGGGAAAAGAATTACACACATTTGAGAAATATTTTCATACCAGCTGGTCATCATTATTAATAACTGATGCAGACAGATTAAATCCTTACTTCTGAAAACATTACACTCCATCATAAACAACTTCAGTTTCAGTTCTGAAATATGTGAATTTTTTTTATGTGAATATATGTTTTCTTTATATATGCTTTAGTTTTGTGAACTGGATATCCCTGCAGAAACACTCTTCTTTATATTTGTATAACATCTGATGTGACAGGCCCAGCAATTGCTGCTTGTGTTATATTTTCTTGTTTCGATTTACAGACAGTGATTGATATTTACTTCAGATATATTATTATATATAATATTATGAATTACCTCCAAAAGCAACAGATATATTCATATTGCCCTCAGTCTGAGCTGTGTGAGAGAGATAGAATTACTCACTGGGAAACATTAATCACAAACATATCAGTAGAGAAAAGGTGGTTTCACTTTAAAATATTTAAACAAGTTACAGTCACAGTGAATTAAACGTTACCTTGCTTGTGTTCTTTCACCAACTGTTCAGCCAAATCATTTTGGTTCATCTTTCTCAGAATGTTTACCATGACCATCACAGCTCCTTCTGGTCCAAAACACACCACCATCTTATCAACTGTGTCAAATATATCCGCCTTCTCCAATTCAGACTTTGGTATATGCTTATGATATGCATTCATTAAGCGCCAATGATACTCCTTCATTTCAGCTTCTACCAGCTCCTTCAGTGAGTCCACGAGCAGCTCTTTAACATACGCCATCGTCCTTCACCAACTTATGGCTACAAATCAAGAAAAACAAAACATCTGAATAACTTCCACTCTTAACATGTGTACCTACGTGCTTAAATCTTATTTGGATTATTAAAATGTGAATAGAGACGTATTGTCATGGTGTGGTGTTGCAGGAAGCACAACGGTGAATTATTACGAATATAATGTCTTTTAATAAATCCACGCGAAGGCAAATAGACAGGGAGTGAGATACGCACCACACTAACAACCAGGTTGCATCGACAAAACCGGACAAGCTAAAGCCGAGTTCAGACTGCACAATTTATCCCCGATTTTGACTTGCCGACAGGGTTTTGAGAAATCGATGACAAATGCCGAAATCACAGGCAAATTGGTGCTCGTTCATGCGAGTGACAATCACACAGTGTGAACTATCAAAGACACAATCTGAGAGAAACGTCGACGTGTCGCCGACACCCGTGAGATATTTGGCATGGTAAATAACTGGACCTGTCAACTATTCAAAATCATGCAGTGTGAATGTGTTCTGACAAAAAAATAACATTGACGATTACCTACAGCCAATGAGAGAGCAACATCCATGGCAGCGGGATATTGGGGGAGGAGTTACGAAGGTATAGAAGGTAAATATCTATCTAAAGATCTATATCATGCAGTGTGAACACAGCAGCGACTGAATGATACCCCAGATAGTCATGCAGTGTGAAAAGATCTGTGACGCGACTACTACACACACCTGAACATAACGACACAATTACAGAAACTAGGTCACACATGGCACATGAGGAATCAAAACAAAATACAAGCAAACAGTCCAGGGGCATGACATTATGCCCCCCTCCCGGAAGACATGACCTCGCGGCATAGAAAAGAGAGTGGTATGAAGGAGGAGGTTCAGGATGGCCACAGGCATAGTCCAGGGTGGTGACGATGGAGGGAGGAGCCAGGGAGGATTTGGAGCAGGAGGAACCTGGCGGGACCCAGAGCACAGCCATGGTGGAGCTGACGGAGAGAGGAGCCATGGAGGAGGAGTGGTCAACGACAGGGGGCTGACAGACAGCAGGGGAACAGGTGGCGGAGGAGACCGAGGCGAAGACAAAGACCTGGTCCATTTTTTAGTCTCCTTGGGGCTTAATTCTGGAGGGTGTTCTTAAGAAACAGGTACTGGAAAGCGCCCTACAAGGCACAGGCACTTGAGGGTCGCTCTTAAGAAGCGATCACTGGAGTTTCAGGAGCCCCTTCTGGGCTGGACGGGATTAGCAGAGGCAAGAATGGAGACAAGGGGTAGGATACTCCAGTTCAATGAGGTCAATTTCTGTCGCTTGCTGACCCAGATGTATAACCTGCTAACCCTTAGCCATGGTGACATTTGAGGCTTGACTCCGAGGCGATCCTCAACTCTGAGGCTCCTCCTACTGGCAATGGCTCATCGGTCGCTTCGTGCCTTGGCTCTCCGCCATTGGTGGGCTTTGGCTGTGGCTCCACGCAGCTGGGATATGGTGGGCTGGGCTCTGGGTTGGAAGTAACACTGGTGAGATTATCAACGGGAATGATGGTGAATGGCAATCCAGATCTTGCCAGTCTCCACTCCACGAAGGTGGTGAAATCAGCTACCCGGATAGAACAATGTCCGCATGTTGCATCAATGAGACCGGACAAACTAAGGGTGTACTCACACTAGGCATGGTTGCCGTGAACCGGGCCAGCGTAGGATTGTCCCCACTCCCCCGCTGGCCAGCACTCACATATGATTTCGAGTCCAACTGAACCGTGCTCTGGCACACCTCTTCCAAGCGGGCACGTTTCGGAGCACTCACACTAGTCAAACGAACCGCGCTTTGGTGTTCAAACGCACTCGGGCACGGTTCAAACTGCCTAGTGTGAGTACACCCTAACACTGAACAGAATCCAACTTATAAAGGGGAGACAATGACTTAATAAACTACACACACCTGAACATAATAAAACAATCCCAGAAACTAGGTCACACATGGCACATGAGGAATGAAAACATGCAATGCTTTGAGTTTTGTTAGCAAAAAAACAAACAAAAAAACGATGTAAATTAATCTCAATGCTGATACTACATGTACATGACACTTTTAAATCCATATGTTTTAGTATCTCGTGAAGTAGCATTATTTACTAACCATAAATAGTGACGATGCAGATATTTCTCGTTTCCCCAGTTAATTGTGTTTTGATCTGAAGTTCTTATAATCATTTAGAATGCATTATACATTACCTTCACCCCTAAAAGGAGCTAATGAAATAACAGTTTAACTTAAAATTCTTATTAGTAGACATCTAATAAATAGTCTCCAGCACTTTTTTTCCATAATTTATGTTTTTTTTTTTATAAAATTCAACCATACATGCATGTTCTCCTGTTCTCCAGCAAGACAGTCTCCTGTTCTTCGGTTATCATTTATCCCTCCGTTATCCAAAATGAACATGTTTCATTTGAATTGTTCCCTGTTCCATGTCCATATGTAACACATTTGTTCATTTCTCATGTATTTTGCTATATTTCCATTCTTTAACCCTACCCTATTCACAACAACATTATGGTTTCATGCCTACTACTTTGATTGCTTGTTTGACCCTATAAACTCTAATGACTGACCGGCAGTGGTATTTCTTCAGTGTGACTGACCAAAGTTTGTAAACTACTGATGTTACTTGAAATCTGGAAATTCCCAAACCCCTCATGACAACAGTGGACACAGAGATGGGGCAATACAGCTGTGAAAAATATGTCTCTCATTTCTCATAGATTTATTCTATATCAAAGTAAGCTCAACGTTACAGTAGAGATATCAGTTAAAGGTTTAAGAACCAAAATATGCTATTTTCACTTAAAGCATCTTAATGCTATTATACTTCTTGCCCATGACTCTTGAAAAATAATAAACCTGCATTTATTCTGGTTAGGTAAAAGACTGTAGCTTTTATAAAGTCAAGAGTCCTTTAAATAAAAGATCGCTACATGTCAGCTTGATAACTTTTACCATTTTTTACGTACATACAAATAAATAAATAAATAAAACAGTGTTTGATGGCTTTTTATGCAAATAAAATTTCCCTAAGAAAAATTAACACATTTATGGTGTCATCAACTACAGAAAATACAGTGTTATAATTCAAACCAATATCATGGGTGTATTGTTACGGTTCACGAGTAAAATCTATATCTTACATGTCATATAATTTACAGTGTAAAACACAACCTTCGTAGTATCAAAAGCAGGCTACTTTATAATTATCATTATATTATTTATATAAAAGTTTGAAAACATGAATTCAGAACATTACAGTGGAACTATTTGTCCATATTTAATCATGAAGTAACTATTTCATGCTTACTTACATTAATAAGGAAGTGCCTTGTGCTCCAGCTTTGATCAAGTCCATGTAAATTCTCACATTACCAACTAATAATGACAGCTTGATGATCAGTTTTTCAGGTCAAAGTCACCGCGTGTACAACAAAACTTCTGCTTTCACATTCATTTTGTCGTTATGGTTGCCAAATCTGTCAAGAGAAAAAAACACTAATTTTTATTTTGGTTTTGTGACTACAGACTGTTTTGATCTAATTTCTGGTAACACTTTATAATAATGATCAGGTATAAGTAATTGAAAAGTATTTGTCAATGATTAATGAATCATTTATATATATTTGTAGATGATTAATAAATGTGTGTTTTAAATGTTCTAAATCATCCAAAAAGCATAATGAAATAATCATAATATTAGTAAATGCTTAAAAAGGATTTTATATATTATAAATCATTTTCACAAATTTGGTGTGACAATCACAATATTACACTAACTTTGAGATGTCGAAATTGACTAAGAAATATCTGAAAGGATTATTATAATTATGAGATGGAAAGAGTGGAATGAAACGCAGCTTTAACAAAGGGTTAAATAGTTACTTTTTATTTATTTATTTTAATTTGTAATTCCTTCAGTTGGAGACCAAATGATTTTGGATAACTTCAGGCAGTCTTATTAAGAGTCAAGGTGTCATATAATGGTGCCCGTTGTGTTGTGATGCGTGCGTCGTGCTTCTCAGCGGGACAAGGAGAGAGCAGAGGACGCGAAGAGCTTCGATTTGCAAAACTTTTAATAATTAGACCAGAACAGGAAAGAAAAGGCTGACGAGGCAGCGACTATAACAAAACGGCGTGCACATTACGCCCCCTCCCGAAAAGGCACACATGCGCCGTGAGGAACATCACTGGGGAGGAAGGGCTGGGCGCTCTGGAGGCAGGACCGGGACACAGACATAACCTGCCTCCAGGGCGGATCAGGAGCCCTGGCAGGCCACACTGGCTGGACAGTCTCTGGAGGAGCTGGATCAGGGGCTTTGGCAGGCCATGGTGGTCCGGGCACCGGCCGTGGCAGCTCAACAACAGTCCAAATATAAACCCCTATCCCGCCCACCCTTTCCAGGAACCACCCCTTACTGCCGGGCTCTGGCTTCGTGAATTCATGCTCTGGATCTAGAAACTTGGACTCAGGTTCTAGCATTGTAAACTCAGGCTCTAGCAGTGACATCGTGCATGCAGACGCTGGCTCTGACATCGTGAATTCAGGCTCTCCCGGCAGCGAGACTGGCTCCGCCTTCCGCATCACGGAGCGCAAGGGGGTAGGACCGGAGTCCATGAAGATGTGCGCATTTTTAGGGGGGCGTGCTCTCAGCAGGCTGCTCCGGCATGCACGGCGACATTCATCTTCGCGAGCGCTCGGTGTGCAAACAAAGGAACAGTGCCGACCTCCACGGCAGGTCCCTTACATCCGGCAGCTCGACTGTGGTAAGTCTCTGGGCCGTGCTAAAGAAAACTGCCGAGAATCACCGAGACGAAGTCCTTGAACGGCGGGTCTCGGTGAACGGGAGCGATTAGCTCGCCCTCAAATGCCATCTTCAAATCTTGATGTCATGTTCTGTCATATAATGGTGCCCGTTGTGTTGTGATGCGTTCGTCGCACTTCTCAGCGGGACAAGGAGAGAGCAGAGGACACGAAGAGCTTCGATTTGCAAGACTTTTAATAATTAGACCAGAACAGGAAAGAAAAGGCTGACGAGGCAGCGACTATAACAAAACGGCTTGCACATTACGCCCCCCTCCCGAAAAGGCGCATATGCGCCGTGAGGAACATCACTGGGGAGGGAGGGCTGGGCTGGGCTGGGCGCTCTGGAGGCAGGACCGGCAGGCGCTCTCCAGGACGGATCAGGAGCCCTGGCAGGCCACACTGGACAGAACAGGAAAGAAAAGGCGAATATGACAATGGTGTAAAAGACTTTAGAATATCCATTTATGATGATATAAATATTACATTGAAAGAGAAACAGATAAATGGGAGGACTCAAAATAATAACTCTAATTAAATGGTTTTAATAAATCTATAAAAAGAAAGCAGATACTTCAGAAATGAAAGAAAGATAAAAGGGAAATTATATTCTTACGAGAAACATGTTTAAATAAAGAAGAACATAAAATCTAGAAAAGATGGCTGGAGCTCAAGTATTAGCATCATCATTTAAGTCAGTGAGAAGAGGAGTAGCAATATTGGTCAAGGAATATTGAACTTTAAAAGGGAATTTAATAAAACTGATAAGTAGGAAAGATGTCTTCCTGGTGAAAAGGTACTATTTAAAAAAATATTTTATATGTTGTTAGTAATGGAAGTTAAAGCAATGATGATTAAAGCTGGAGATTTTAATTTTAGTTATGAATGAAGGCTTGAATTCTTAGGAGCTGCACTTTTAAATCAAGCAGGTGTGGATCTGGAATATACAGATTTTTGGTGATCCATGCATCCACAGAGTAAAGAAAGTACACATTACTCTCTACTTCATATTAGTTTATGTGTTTATGTTCAAAAATTATCTGTTAAGGGTAAAGAGCTGTGAAATATTACCAATAACTGTAGTAGATCATGCAGTTGTGATAATGGAAATGGATCTGGGGGGTATACAGAAAACGGTATATTATTGTTTAAAAAAACCAAACAAAAAAAAACAGTTTTAGAAGTTATATGCAGAGTTATAATAATGGAGAAGTGACACCAGTGTTATCATGTGATCATAAAAGGAGCCGTTTCCTTTAAGAGTTTCCTTTATGACTGGAAGAGCTGCTGGTATCTACAAAACAAAAAACACTATATGATCAACTTGATTGCTTATTTATTGATAATATTCTGTATTATCAATTATTGAAATCAGAGGACTATGAAATCTCAGTAACTTTGGAAAAAATACACATGTAATGTTAGAATTAGGGAAGCATAAGAAATTTGTTTTACTAGAAAGGCAAAAACCTGACAAAGTACTTAAAATAAAATATTGAGCATAATATGTCAAGCACATATTGACATATTATATGAACACCAACATCTTCTGAGAGTACAAATACCTCAATCGCTTAGGAGTCTGGCTTGTCTCTGCGTCTCGGTCTGATGACGGCTCAATCAGGGCGGGTCTGAGGTAAGACACCAGTTCAGTCTGTGTGACACGATGCTGTCAATCAACTATCGTGGGAGTGGCCTCTGCATTTGAGAATGGCTTGATTTCAGAAGGGGCAACTTTAAAAGAAAGCTACTGGTGGATCTTTATCATTGTAGGGTGGTTGTTAGGTGTAATATTTCTGCAAAGGCTAGGGAAAGAAATACTTTTTTATATTATACTTACATATAATGACCCTGATTTGCAGAATAAATACCGTTTGTGATATCTGTGATCCCTGACTCCTCAGGTACTAAAATACCAAAAACACACACATATATCATGACATTTACTTTAAGTTATAAGAATGACATACTGGGTTTACCTATAAACGAGATGAAAGTTGTAAGCTTTGGTTTACAGTGTTGAGAAATGGGGTCTTATCACACAACTAATTCAAGTTTATGTTCCAATTTAAGAGAGTTGGAGGTGTTGTCAGGTTTTCATAATAAGATCTACCAAACTAAATAAAGTAGATCTAACTCAAACAAAAATCCTGTGGAAGTCACACGTTGCGTTTATTGAGAATTATAAGCCTGAATGGAGAATATTACACAAAACACCACTGACCAAAGTTACTGGAGACTTGCAATGGAAATTATTACATAGAATTGTTGCTATAAATGTAAGCATTATTAATCAGTTGAATGAATGAATGAAGCATTTATATAGCGCTTTATTGCGTATTGCCATACACCCAAAGCACTTTATAATCATGTGGGGGGTCTCTCCTCAATCACCACCAGTGTGCAGCATCCACTTTGATGATGCGACGGCAGCCACAGGACAACGGCGCCAATGCGCTCACCACACACCAGCTACAGGTGGAGAGGAGAGAGAGATACAGCCAATCAGTGGATGGGGATTATTGGGGGCCATGATAGACAAGGGCCAGTGGAAATTTGGCCAGGACACCGGGGTTACACCCCTACTCTTTATGATGAGTTCTGGTTCCAGAAACACCCTGAAAACGTCCTCCTAAGATCCAGAGTTTCCCCAGACAGATTCTCCTCCCACTCATTCAGGATCGGAGCCGCCACTTCAGCCGCCGAGAGAGGCCTCGGCCCTAACCAAATTCAGACCCTCGGCCGTTGGTCCTCAGAAGCTTTCAAAAATTACATCCGCTCAGACCCAACATCAACCTCTGCAGAGATCTTTTTCTCTTCTATCCCACCTCCACAGAGGTACCCAAACCTTTGCAGAGGTTTCTTTTGCCGCCTCCCCACACATGTTTCTGTTTCACCAGCAGACAATGGACAAACCAACCCAGGCAGTTCCAGCGCAAAAAAAAAAAAAAAAAAATTTACCAGTTACCCATCCAGCATTCTCCCTCCACGCATAATTGGGGGGCAGCGAATTTGGCTGCTGTCCTCTTAAGCTTTTTTGGGGGGCATGCAGGGAGTGACCCAGACACCAAACTCTTGCCCTCGCTAGGGTTCAAACTACTAGGGTTCGGAGACCGCCGTCCCCCCCACCATGAACAATGATTGTTGATTATAATTTCAATGTTTTTGTTTTGTTTTGTTTGTTTTTTTTTTTAAACGTGTTCTGTGAAATTGGAATTAATGTCTTTTTTATCTTCAGCTGAATTCCTCTAAGGCTGTGGCTGCAGTAGTTCTTGAGTTTCTGTTTCTATTACAGTGCAGGTGATATGAGAACCTTTTTTTCATGAAAGCATGAAACTTGGTACACTTGTATAGTTTGTGTCCTTAAACATTTTCAGAAATGAAGCCATCACAAAAACACTTAGTGGTTGCTATGGCGACCATTTTATTTCCCACCATAACCAAATTATGTGTTTTCTATCATATTTCCTGATCGTACAGTGATAAATACTTCATAATGACTTCAGAAAGTTTACAAATCAGCTCGCTGGTTCAAACGATTGACTTTAACCTGCTAGACAAGCTATGGAATCAAGGACTAGCAAAGGAACATGTAGCTATTGCCAGAGCACTTGCAATAGAAAGTGCACATGCAAGTGTCATACAAATATGGCCAAAAAGGAATTAAATGCAATTAAATCTGTGATCAAGCACTCTGGTCAAAGTAACAGTGATGACACAGATGATGGCTGTTTATGCGAGATATCCAGCTGTATTCTGGATGCTTTTTTGGCAGGTGAGTATCTGTAGCTTTATAAGCATTCATTTCTGTAGAAATGTCATTTAGATTTCTTTGAAAGAAAATGTGTAAAAGCAAGACAAATACTTTTTTCAGTGTATTTTTTCAAAGGGGTTTTCATTCATGCTTTATGTTAGATTTGTAATAATCATTTCAACCATTTGTAATACGCTCATTTCATTGATTCATTCATTGATCAGTAATTTTATTTTCCATTTCCATTGTTAAGCATGTCATCGTGGGTTTTCTTCACATATAAGAGAATGTCTCAATTCTAAAGCACCTCTAAACGTACCATTAGAGTGCACTTGCAGCTGTTGACCGTCGAGTGGCGCTTTAATCATAAGTTATTGAGCAAACGCTTCAAAGCACGTTTTAGCAAATAGCCTTCAGCTTTGCCTCGCTGATGTGTTATATTTGACTGCAGCAGTCAGCGGAAAATTAAAGAAAAGAAAAAAAAAACTGTAGTTAATATTAACAAATTACAATTTAGTAGCCTACTTATGAAGTTATTTGTGTTTCTTAGAACAAAAAAAAAAGTGAACTTTTCATCTGAGCTTTAAAAGTGATAGCCTATTTTACTAGTCTAAAAAAACAAAACGAAATATAATAATTTCGACATTATACACAAAACTGAACTATTTTAATTTCATTTTCTTTGCGTGCAGATTAGTGTCCGTCTATAGACAGCGTGTTATTTTATTTCGGTATTGCATCACTCATAGCTTTAAAATACAGTTTAGGACGATGTATGGAACTGCAATCATTAGCTTTGTTCAGCTCGTAAAGCCTTGTCTCTTGTCAAAAGGCTCATGGCGACCGCAGACTTAGATGAACACTGCTGGCAGCAGCGACGTCTGTGTCCATACCGTTCAGGGCTGCGTTCTCCGATAACATTGTCTCTTAGCGCGCTACGAAGACTCAAAAGGTAGGCTACACCTTAACTACAGTTATACCTTTCCTACGTGTGTTCGTCAAACTATACCTTAGGAACCTTCTTAAGAGTGACCTTAGCAGGTGCTGTCCATACTGGAGGTGCTGAATAGGTTGATATCAATGCATCGATGATCGATTGTGCGCTCTTTCCTTCACAGCGGTATAGGAAAAGTATTGAGAAAACAATGTTCTTTATAAAGAAGCGTTTTAGAAATAGTACGAACTGCATTTATCGGGGCTCATTTAAATATGAACATGCAGAAAAAAAATACGTTTATGTGTTTATAATTTAGCAAGTCCGCGATCCCACACCCTCACGGCCATAAAGTTATCCACAACGTATGCCGTATAGCGTCGACATCGATTGAAGTGCATTATAAAACAGAATGCAACTTATTGAGTGTAAATGTTTATTATTTTAAAGTCACTTCATTAAATAGATGGTATGGTTTACACCTTTATTGGGAAAATAAAGTCCTCCTAACCCTTCCCAATGCGTTATTTTCAACTTTTTTTATTATTTATTTCATTTTTAGGCAAAATAAATGCTTTTGCGATGTTATTTGAAATTATAAAAGAGGCTAAGAGGGGGTCTCGTCCAGGGAGTAATTCAATGTTGAACCGCCGCTGCCAGTGTCCGCATAACGGTCTCCAAAAAAATGACAAATATTGCAAGCGCTGCTATAGCTATAAAGTTTGTGTAAACTCATCTTTCTTCATATAGACCCTTAAGCCTTTTCTGTCAAGTGGTTCGCCAGCTGATGTGCTTTAGGATAGT
>JAUCMS010000560.1:0-11316 GCA_032357445.1 Enteromius radiatus | reverse complement strand
CACAATGAGCTGGTGTAACCTAATGTAATCGTTTAAAAGATATATTTCAAAACTAATGAATAGCTTATCTGTTTTTAGATTCTAAAATGTAAGATAAAAAAAATGCAGCCGAGTAAGTGAGACAGATGTTGATTTAACAGACATGACCGATTTAAGTGTTGTTTCTGAACAAGCTATTGCAAGAACCGATTCATACAAATAATCTGTTTATAAATCCAATTACACAAGTGCAGCCCGCCTTTTTTCTGGACAAATTCAGTTCAGACTTCAAAATCATCAAACAGCAGCAGAATAGAAAATACGGTTGTCAATTCCAAATACAGGACTAACAACAGGTGTGAGTATCGAAATGTCTCCTTCACACAGCAGCTTTCAGTTGTCTTTAGAATTCTGTCTGTAAAAAAAAAGAACTCTGTCTGTATGAACGTGCAACGGGAGTCAAGCCAGTAACAATAGCGACAGAGACTGAAGTAATATCAAAGATGGCAAGGCCTGTAAAACGTCCTAAAAAGTCCTAAAACTTTTTGACACGACAAGAGTCTGATCGAGCCGCGAGTTCTTTGGTCAAACCTTCATTAACCGACAGCAGCTTTTAAATTGGACTGGAGAGCGGAGCATTCGAATCGCGAACAGAACACAACTGACGGGAGCGGCTCCGGCGAAAAAACTGCCTGGATTTCACTGTAAGTTACCGAAAACACGCAAGAAACACGTAAAACGTAACACACGGTAGACACACCTGCATTTGTGCGGCAAAGCGGCTGTGCTGCTGTGAACGTGGCTTTTAATTTACCTCATTAATCTGTTGTTCGTCAACAAGTCGTCCATACTGATCCATCTTTGGAATGACATAACGGTGAGTAAATAAATAGGCTATGTTCTGGGTGAACTATTTGTACAAATTTAAATTTAAGGTTATACTTTGTGCATTGATCTTTGATGGATTGTGGTTCATAAACACGCACCCCCAAAATTCCAGTACATACAGTACAGTACAAAAACAAACAATACAAATAGATAGTTTTAAATGATTTCTCTCACAGGTAAGAGACTTTTTGTCCTTTTTTTGTCTATTTCAGAAAGAACCAAATCTAGTCCAGTTTCTTCTGTGTATTACAACATTTATAGAGTATACAGGTTGCCAGTTATGAGTTGGAAAAGCCAGAAGAGGATAATAGTGTATACTTAATGTACTTAAGCACAAGCCTGTGGATCTATTCTAGTGTCTCTAAGCAACACACAACAGGGGACTTCTGGGTAAAATATAAATATAAAAAAATGTGCTGATTTATTTTCTTGCAAAGGACCTTAGTCAGAGTACATGCTATCATTTCATTTGACTAAAAAGAATATGTGACCATTTCTATCTTTTACCAACTCATTTTCCTTTGCATCAGGCCAAAATATGGCGTCTATCCTGGGGGATCATTTATTCAATGTTTATAATCTCCCAAATACATTTGGCAATCTAGGCTATATATATAATATGACAGTAAATGATAAACAATGTCCTATTTTAAAAGTAGATTGAATATAAGGGACAGTTTTAGGACAGTCATCATGTCAAAGCAGAAAAACTGGAAAGCTTAGTGGCATCTCATTTTCCGGGAAAAGACCTTCAGTTACTTTTCTTAGAGTTATTTTCTGGTCACAGCTGGATCATAGAAGAACATCTGGGAGAATTAAGTAATATTTCTCTAATTCCATCTTGTGTATCCTCACAGTCTCACAGAGATTTTTTTTTAGGGTTTGATGGTTTGTCTTCAAAATATATTGAAATGCAAAGAATGATAAACCAGGCATCCCAACAACTATCTGGTAACTGAGAGATGCACACGGAATACAAACTGCCATAAATATTTAAGCCAATTTAATATTTCAAGATGCAAATCTGCTTATATTTTATCTGATTAACAATCAGCTGTATTTTGTATTATTATTTATTATTTATGGTAAATTATACATTTAAAAAATTATTATTTAATTAAATTATTCTATAAATAAATCAACGAATGAACATGAAATTCATATGAGATTAAATTATTTTATTATGTGAAAAGAAATCATACTTACCACCAGGTTTCCTATAACCATAACCAGCATGAAGACCAGAATGCAAAGCGGCTGTCCGGCCACCTCCATACAGTCCCACATAGTCTCGATCCACTCCCCGCACAAGACCCTGAACACGATGAGAAACGAGTGGAAGAAGTCCTTCATGTGCCAGCGAGGAAGGGTGCAGTCGTAGCTGATCTTACACACGCAGTCCTGATAATTCTTTCCAAACAGCTGCATGCCCACCACAGCGAAGATGAAGACGATAATGGCCAAGACCAGCGTTAGGTTCCCCAAGGCGCCCACAGAGTTACCGATGATCTTTATCAGCGTGTTGAGGGTAGGCCAGGACTTTGCCAGTTTGAAAACTCTCAGCTGAAAACAAAGTTTATTCAGCTTTAATATTTTATCAACATCAAATCAAAATCGATCCTATATACTTCTTAAAGGAATAGTTCACCCAAAAATGAAAAGTATGCACACTTGGGCCATTTATATAGAATTCCGAGATATAAAGACTGAGTGTATATATCGAGTTTGTATCATTCAATTCTGAGAAAAAAGTTAGAGTTCTGAGATAAAAGGTAGCAAACCCATTTTTATTTAGTGGTGGAAATGGGCCTTCATACATCTAAAGGTCAATTTACACTGCACAGACAAACTCCAACAAACTAGTCTGTTGGAGTTAGTTGGATCAGTATGTTACCCCTGTTGGTGTTGGTTGAAATTAGGTTTTACCCGACTGAACATGCTTAATCGGCGTTTGTTGGATCGTGGAAAGTGTGAAAGGGTTTTTCCAACAAATGACAACAAACTGACATAGTCGGATGAGTCCATGAATCGTTGCCATGACGATGTGCAAAGAATTACTCGCAAAGACATTAATAACAGTAAAATTTAATTTTTTTTTTCTAAATCCAACAGCCAACTTGTTTGTTGTGGTTTGTGCAGTGTGAACTGGCCTTTTTTTTTTCATTAGAACAGATTTGGAGAAATGTGGCATTACATCACATGCTCACCAATGTACTCTCTGCAGTGAATGGGTGCCATCAGAATGAGAGTTCAAACAGCTGATAAAAACATCATAAGCTGAAAAAAAGTCCATCCCCTGTCCAAATCGAAATCCACCAAATTGATTGGTTTTCACTTGTAAACACTATGTGATCTGTTCATATTTCTTTCCTGGATAAGTGGACCTTTTCACTTCACCTTTTGCAAATCTTTGTACTTGACAAAATGTTGACTGATGGACACAAGTTCTGTGGATCATTGTGATGTTTTTATGAGCTGTTTGGACTCACATTCGGACGGCACCCATTCACCTCAGAAGATCCATTATTGAGCAAGTAACATAATGTTAAATTTATCCAAATACATTTTGGATGGCCAGATGCAGAGTACATTTTTAATTAGTCACGTAATTTAACACCAAAGATATTCTTCATTTTCAGCTAATGGCACTGTTTCTCATGTAAATTCACCTAACTGGTATTTTAGCTAAAGCATGGCCTATTCAGTTACATTCAGTTTGCAATGTGACGGATGTTAACCTAAAAGAAAGTGTAGCCCACTTTTTTGAGATGTCAACTCCAACATATTTAATCTCACTAATGGATAAAGGATTACTGCTCGGCCAAATATGCACATGTGGGTGAAGCCATGAAAAAAGTCATTATTAACGTACACACAGTACTGCTTAACAACAGTATTTATCACAATATAAAAGCATGTTAAAAGCTCTGTGCAGCTTTAATCTGATAATGAATAGCAAGACTCTCGAGTTCAAAGGGGTCAAACAAGTTCAGATGTACTGTATGTGTGTGCCACATTTGTCACGCAAACTGAGTTTTCTATCACATAAATACTGATGTTTATATTTAAAACTGTGATGGAGTGTCGATACAGTTGCTTCCTACATACTACAGATACAAACATGAATATCAGTTTAAAAGGTGCGTTTCAAGATCATTGAATGTGAATTTATGTCCTTTTAAGGGATAATACTGAATACTGAATTCTTTAAATATACTTCCTAATTTTTTTTCAAAACAGTCCTCTCTAAATGATACACACTAAAAGTATTTGCTGCCAAAATTATGTATTATGAATGTTGTGATTTAATGCATTTAATGACATGTAGTTTAATAATCTTTGTCATGTGATTTTAACAAAAATTTCAGTGAAACAGTGCACTGTAAACACACTGCTCAGTTAACTGATTCAAAACTCTTGATTAAACGACTCACTCAAAGGCATTCACATCTCCTTGTGCCATTTCTCATATATTGTGCATGTGGAAATCCCCAGTGTCCAGTCTAGTGAATTTACTATGTCTATAGTCTATAGAGTCTAAACTTACCAGTCTGAATGAGCGGAGGACAGACAGACCCTCCACGTTGGAAAGGCCCAACTCCATCAGACTTAAAGAAACAATAATTCCATCAAAGATGTTCCAGCCTTGCTGAAAGTAGTAGTATGGATCCAGAGCAAAAATCTTCATCATCATCTCTGCCGTGAAGATTCCAGTAAACACCTGGTAAGCAAGTACAAAAAGAAGCAAAGAAACAGGGCTGTTAGAGATGCTCAAACTCAGTTTTTGAGAGCACCACTGTTTGTCCTCACCAGGTTTCCAACACTCAGCATGCTGTTGAATTCATCAGTCATGGGATAGTGCTCCAGCGCCATGAACAATGTGTTGAGAACAATGCAAATGGTGATCGCAAGGTCCAGGAAAGGGTCCATCACCATGACTTTAAGCGCGTCCTTCACTCTCAGCCAGGCAGGAGAACATGTCCAAATCAGGTACTTCTTCGCAAATTCATACCAGCATGGAGGACATTTCTGATGGGCTTCTTCAAGTTCTAAGAAAGAGAAATTAAAATCCATTATTTAAAAATAAGTAACGAGAATAAACCTGGACATTAAGGTGAGCTGATGTTTGATACTTCGGCCCACGGATTCACAGACATAGCTTAAAGCTAAACTGTAAATCTGAGATGTTTCAACTGAAAGAAACTTGCACTGACTGATCGTAAAACACGTCAGTGGCTTTGTTTTGTTTTTACACACCTGTGTTGTTTTTTTTTACAAGGCAAGATTATAGAAATGTCTTAACTGAATTATGGTCTAATCATGGATTAGGCTAAGCCCTGTCTATGAAACCGGGCCCGGTTGTTTTAGAATAAATGATTTGAATCAACCTTTAGCAGCTAGTATTATCTTTTAGTTATTTCTTCTTGACAGCCATGAGATATTGGTCTCATGTGAAAAAGGTTTAGAAGAGAACTGTGCTCAGATTTGTCAAGGTACAAAAGTCTGTGAAAATAAACAGTTTCATTTTACATTAAATTCTTCTGATATTCAGTGATGATTAGATAGTTCTCTTACAGCATGTCAACAATTGTCTCACTTGTGTCTTTTTATTTTTCATAAACAATTTTAGTCCGTCACACCATCTATGACATCACTGAAGAAGCTGACGGAGCTCAGTCCTCTCTTCCTGCGCGGGGGTGGGACTTCCTCCTGCACGTCAACAGTCAGCTTGGCAGCTGGAGTGGTCTGTTCGTTCTGACACACTGGCTCCTGTTAATCAAAGTGAACGTCAAATCTTTTACAAAACCCAGTGAACACCTACGGAGGCAACTTTCTTCTAAAACTGTATTCAAACTAAAGTGGAACCTTTTTTCATGGAAAATGGGTGTAATGAGACCATACCATGTCCTCCCTGACCTTCTCCATGCTGAATGATGGGACAGAGGTGGGGGTGTGCGGGCCGATGCTGGTGATGCCGTTCTGGTCCAGAGAGATGTTTATTCTGCCGTTCAGGGTGAGGGTGGGCATGAACACCTGCGACGAGTGGCTCCTGATGCTGCCCGTACGATGCTTGATCCACGGTGTCGCCATGGAACCTGCTCGGCTCCTCCCACCATCGTGGATGCTGTGCTCGTCATCTGCAAAGTCGGCCTCTGAATTGTTGCGCGGCCGGAAGGTAAAGATACTGAGCTGACTTCCACGACGGGTGCTCAGAGGATGGGAGGAGAGAGTGGCTAGGAGAGGGTGAGCTGGCTGGAGGACAGGAGTGTGAAAGAGAGATTAGAAAGTAGATGATGAAAAGACAAGACATTCACCAAGAGAGTAGGGTTATTATCATTAGGTAAAACTAAACTCATAATAGACTTTATAACAAATGAAATCCAGAAAAGTAAGCATTTAAAGAAATAGTTCACCCAAAAATTTTTATTCTGTCGTCATTTAGTTCCAAATCTGAATGAATTTCTTTGTTTTGCTGAACACAAAGGAAGATATTTTGAAGAAAGTTTGTAACCAGGCTGTTTTGGGTCACCACTGACTTTCATAGCATTTTTTTTTCCTACTATAGAAGTCAGTGGTGACCCATAATTAATAAGTACTATACAAAAATTAATAAAAAATAAAAAAAAGACAATAACAGCAAAATTGCTAAAACTTTAACTACAATTAATAGTGCTGAAAGAAAATTTAATTAATCAATTAAAAATATTAACAGAAACTATAGTATATCAATGACACTAACATATTGAAGACAGAAGCAACTTTTTTTCCCTTTCATAGAAAATCTGATATAATTTATATTAGCTTTTAGAAAAAACAGTTTTAAGCCTTTCAAATAATTTGATATATTTTTATTTGTGTTGGGCTTTCAAGGTACACTTGGTCACTTTTTCTAATAAATATTTTTAGAGGCAACAGCTTTTTTAATCTGGAAAAAAGACAAATATAAATACAATAGTTATGAAATAGTACTTACTTTTTCATCAAATGGCTCAAATTTTGGCAAAAAGTTGTCCTCCATCTCCTCTGAAAGTGTTCGGTGGGATCTCGTCCTACTTTTGCATTTTATCGAGTCTTTCCTTGAGAAAGGTGACGGTGATAAATCTGCAGCCAGAGCCATCTCAGCCTCTTTTCGGCGCTGTTTTGCTAATGCCTAATACCAATGACAATAGAAAAATCAAATTTATCTCATGATACATCATTTTTGCAGTGTGAAGCAACACATTTTAGGAAGGTGCTGGGAAAAAAAAATCAGTATTTTAAGTTGTATTTAAAATCAAAATCAAATGACGTTCACAATCCATTTTACTTGATTTTATCCATTAGGAATTGATAGCCATAAAAGGAAAGGCAAAATCTATCTAGTATTACAAGAAGTTGAGGTTCAGGTAATGAGGCTGGTTTATTTCAGACTGCTAGTTATAAAGTAGTTGTCAAATTACCCTCTGTTCCTTGCGTAGCTGTTCCATCGCCAGCTGAAACTCTCTTTCTTTTGCCCAGGCCTCTGCGATGGTCGCTTGGTTTTGCTCTTCGTACGCCATGGCCACGACAGCCAGGATCAAGTTCACCAGGTAAAACGAGCCAAGAAATATCACCAGCACAAAGAAAATCATGTAGGTCTTTCCTGCTGACCGTAAAGTCTGTCATGGAAAGCAAGAATAGACATTTGTAATAATGTTTCGATAAGAGATGATTATTCCTTCAGTGTCGCGGCTGGTACCTGATGGTAGAGGTTTTCCCAGTAGTCTTGTGTCATTAGTCTGAAGAGAGCCAGGAAGGCCCAGCCAAAGGTGTCAAAGCTTGTGTAGCCATAGTTTGGGTTCCGACCTGTTTTTAAACAGTCAAACCCATCAGGGCACTTCCTGTTTGCGGAGGAAACATGAAGATAAAAGCAGGAATGGCAACTTGATTCAGTAATGAATATAGCAGAAAAACATGGGATTAAATATCATGCACCTGAAACCTATTTTAGGTCCTTTTCTAGGTTAAATTTTCACTTTTTTAGCCAAAAACTTCTCATTGTTATTTTTTTTCCTGTATTACGTATGAAAACATTTTTTGTTTTATCTTACTTGAATTGAAAGTTTAGTGGCAGTAAAACAAATATTGCCATAATGTAAAAATATTGCCAGTTTTAAGTATTATGAGCTACTGTTCAAAAGTTTGGCATCAGTAAGATGTTTTTTAGTTTAAAATAACAGTTTTCTTCTCTAATATATTTAAAATGAAAATTATTTGTAAAGCTGAATTTTTAGCATCATTACCCCAAGTCTTCATTCTGAAAACTTTCATTTTTTGCATGTTCTTTTTCAGGATTTTTGATGAATAGAACAGCATATCTATTTCTGTATATAAATATTCTGTAACATTAGAAACATCTTTACTGTCAATTTTGTTCATTTGAATGTGTCATTGCTAATATGGGGATTCAAGCTTTTGAATGGTAGTGCATATACAATGCTCAAAAAAATTGCACTAAAGAAAGACTTTAATAACACACCAGATCTCAGTGGAGAAAATATCATGCTGGATATCTATACTGATGTGGACTGGGTAATGCATTAGGAACAAAAAAAATGCCACATCATTTTATGGAAATAAAAATGTTTAACCTACAGAGGGCTAAATTCAAAGACAGCCTGAAAATCCAAGCGAAATGATGTAGCAGGCTAGCCCTCAGAATGGTGTTCAGTGGTTTGTCATGCTTGTATACATTTCCTCCCAGATCTGAACATCACTGAGCTCCTAGACAGTCTGAGGTGTAACATAAGGTCCCAGAGGTGTTCTGCTGGATTTAGGTCAGGCAAGCATGGGACCATTAAATGGTATCAAATCCTTCATTGTGCGTACCCTGTCCACATCATGCACCAGGAGGAACCCAGGACCCACTGCACCAGTGTAGGGTCTGACAAGTGGGTCCAGTGGATTTTATCCCGATAGTGGTGGTCAGGGTGCCATTGTCTAGCCTGTAGAGGTCCCTCCATGGACCATCACTGACCAAACACCAGACTGGTCATGCTAAACAATGTTACAGGTTGCATAACATTCTCCACAGCTTTTCCAGACCTTTTCATGTCTGTCACATGTGCTCAGGGTGAACCTGCTCTCATATGTGAAAATCACTGGGTGCCAGTGGCGGACTTGCCAGTTCTGGGGTTCAATAGCAAATGCCAGGTCAGAGACATTGACACCAATGGCCTGCTGGAGGTCATTTTGTAGGGCTCTGGCAGTGTTTGCCCTTTTCCTCCTTGCACAAAGGAGCATATACTGGTCCTTCCTGATGGATTAAGGACTTTCTACGGCCCTTTCCAGCTCTCCTAATATATCCTGAAATCTCTGTGGAGCCTCTGTAGTGTACAGCTATTGCCTCGTGCTACTAGCAGTGACATGGACCATATGCAAAACTAGTCAAAAAAGCAGTCAGAAAAGATGAGAATGAGGAAAAAAGTGTCAGTAGCTATGTTTTCATCCAAAGATTCGAATTAAACGTATGCACAAAACTGGATTATCGCATAAAACATGCAAATAAAGCACAGTTTCCATCCAACGAGTCAAAGAGAACAAAAACATCTCTTCCTGGTAAACTGTGGCACTAAATATCAATAAGAATACTACTAATTCCTACTTGTGCCTCAGAGCTTGCTGATGAAACACAATAAATGCTTTCGAAGGATCCTGCTGTTTGGATCCCGCAGTTGTGTAAGACAGTTATACAGAAATACTTAGATGACCATAACAACGTATAGTTGCTGTGTAAACAAGATTGTTAAACTTATACCATCTAATAAAGTTTTTGATGCACATGGAAGAATTTATTTAGTAAATTAGTTTCCATCATAGTTGATGCACATTTTTAGAATTGAAGTGCATCTTGGTGTTTCCATCTGGTGTTTTTTTTTTTGGCAATAATTTTTTTGCTAATTAACTGAATAGATCAATATCCCAGGAGTTTAACTGACTTTATGCTGTGCTCTGATTAAAGTGTTCCTTTTAATTTTTTGAGCAGTGTATTTATAGCATATTCAGATATAGAGAAAGCCATCTCAGCACACATAGTCACATGCATTGAAGCCCAAAAGGAAGATTATAAGTAAACAGATGGATATCGAGTTGCAGTTAATTTTTTTCCTCCCATCCTCAGTCCATCCTATCTTTCTCTCCGTTACTATGGTGACATTAAGTTTGAGTGACAGGCCAAGCAGAGGACAGACGCATGTCAATCTGACAGAGGGATCATTTAGTAATGGAACTGCCAACAGCTGGACAGCAGAGCCGCAAAATGAGGCCATCTGTAAATCTCTCGACCAAAGGCAGAAAGAGAGAGAGAGGCCGTGCAACCATGATCTCCCTGACAATGTGTTCAAACACACACAGGCTTATATAATACAGTCCGATACAATACCACGCTCAGAAACTGTAGCAATAAAACCAGGAGGAGAAATCTAGAACATTATTTTAGAATGACCATTTTATATGTAAAATATCTTTATGTGCTACTGGTTAAAATTTTGGGGTCAGTATTTTTGGTTTTTGAAACAAGAATTTAATGCATTTCAAAGCTGCATTATTTGATCAGAAATATTGTAAAAATAGGAATATTCTGAAAAAAAAATCTATTTAAAAGAACTGTTTCCTGTGTGAATATATAGTAAAATGTAATTTATTCCTGTGATGAAAAGCTGAATTCAGTTTTCAGTGTCACATGAACCTTTAGAAATCATTCTAATATGCAGATTTTTGATTGTTATCAATGTTAAAAACTGTAGTGCTGCTTCATTTTTTTTTTTTTTTTGTGAAAGCCATATTTTTCATACTTTTACTGATGAAAAATTAAAAGCAGCATTTATTTGAAGCTTATAAATGTATTCACTGTCACTTTTGATCAATTTATTGTGTCCTTGCTAAATAAAAGTATTAATTTCTTTTTAAAAAAAAACAACTTGTTAGCCCTTATACCCTCATGAGCTATATAAGAGCTTTGTTTGAACAGTTAACTTTTTCTGAGATCCCTGTCTAGGCAAATCTTCTGATATCTTCTGAAACTAGTTTTAGTGGAAATTTAGTACTAAATGAGATCTCATTTGTGTTCTTTTCCTCTTTCCTGTAGGTCTCCTCCAGTTCAGCATCAGTTAACAGGTTAAATCCATGCATTAGTCGGGATTGAGGGTTGCCATGAGGATGGAGGTACTCAGGTCTCTATAGTAACCGTGTCCTGGAAGTGATGGTAATAAGAGTGTCTCTCAGGATCTGCCCACTCACATGTAAGCGCTGACCTTTCATATCAACTGCTGAAGAATTTAGCAAGTATGCAAGCGTATGACAGCAGGCTATTCACACATTTCTGTTAAATGTAGACTGTGGTAATGAGTATCATTATGTACAGTCCCTGACAAAAGTCTTGTCGCTTATCTATTTTGTAGAAACACCTGCTATTAACCTGACTTTAAATTA
>JAUCMS010000559.1:0-11321 GCA_032357445.1 Enteromius radiatus | reverse complement strand
CTGTTGTGTTGATAACACTAGAAGCTGTGACCTAAAGATCTTGTGCTTATAGTTACACCAGTGCTGCCAAAATCAATATGTGTCTCCAGAATGACTTTTATGCATCTGTCACTCAGCGAATTTAAAATCACAGAGGGGGGTGTGAATTTGGCAGTGCTTATAACCATCTACTGTTATTTCTGAGGTTCAGGCCCAAGCAACCATACAACTTGCAAGGACATCCAGTTGTGGTCATGCAAAAGTAACTTCTGACTCCTCTGCAACAAGACCCTTGCTGTATGTACAGTCAGAAATGTTACCATCACCAGTGATGACTGCATGCAACATAAATATTACTAAGCAATGCTCTTTATGTGTGTATTGTCAGTGTATCTTGGTCTTCACCACCAGTGCTAGAACGGTCACCAATGTTTGTTAAACTAATATGTTAAGTCATAGCAGATTATCAAATGTAAAAAAAAAACGATTCTGTTCTTTACACACCACATCAGGAGAACGTTCTGCCATACGTGAATTTGTTGTATTTTTTTGTACTCTCAGAATCTTTTTATCCATTAGCGTTCCTGTACTTTTTTGCAGTTTCATGTTATAGTGATATAGTATTAGTAGAGGCTGGAGATATCATCTTGAAACCCACCAACACACATATGCACGAGGTGACCTGGCTGGGACTGTCTCACAAACAGCTGCTTGCTGCATAATACAACACAGAAGATGGCTATTTACATTACATACAATACATGAAAGAAGCATGCACTGTATATATTTAGACATTTATTTATGGATTTTTGCTTCTGCTAGATTAGTTATTGTTTCCATTTGATTTCCGAGATAATATGTATAACGAGGCTTTAAAATCTAATCTCGCATGTGCCGCAAATGTATAAATACTGTGTATAGTCATAATGCAATTTACATTAAATTGACATTTTTGGTAGACATTTTTTATGTTAAAAGATTAAAATTAACCATGGTTGAACTAATCATTAATCAATACAAATGCCAAAAGATCTATAGACTGAAACTATGGTTACAGTTATTTTGCAAAAAAACCCCAAAGGTTTTCATAAACATCTACAAGCCAGCAGCAGATAAATGCCTAGCACAGACCAGTATTGGAAGTGAAGGTGATGGAAACATGCAGCAGTCATTTCAAAGCATTTTATAAATACACATTAAGTAATATTAATATTTTAATTAGTATTTTAATCATTTTAAATATTTTATTCACTGTAGGAACTGCTGGTCTAAGAAAAACCTGTCTAAGCTCTGCACAGGTATGATTACTGTTGCGCTATTCATTAGTGTGCTCTTTTTTTTCTTTTATTGAGTACAGGAGGAAATGTAATTTCAGTAAAACGGGTTTTGAATCCGTACACCTGTAGCAAAAACAATCAGCAAAAGGGGGAGTTTAATTCCCATCCACGTGTAGAAATAGGAGTCCCTAAAGGGACATAGGTGATTTATATTTTTTTCCCTGTATCTGGTGAGCACCAGATAATAACAGATACTAATTGGTGCGCACCAGATACAGGGAAAAAGAAAATCACCTATGTCCCTTTAAGGGCTCCGTACGTTAGTAACGTTATTTCACTTTCACTTAAATGTAACGCATTTTTTCTCCAGTGTAAGTTCACCTGTGTGTTTAAGGCAGACAATGAAAACACATAATCAAATCAATCTTTATTGGCAATTGGACACGAACAACCCATCTACCCTACCAAAATACACATGCATGCGCAGTTTCTAAGCAAGTCTTTCCACAATTACAATTACTTGGAGACACATACTTGGAGAATCATTTCCAACAGGAATGGATGTTGGTGAACTTTAAAGTGAAACTAAAAGACCAGAGGGCCTTTCAAAGATCCCACTCATTGGTTACCTGCTGTTGATCCTGTGAAACCTGAGACTTTCTAGGGATGTGTGCATGGGGAACATTATTAAAACGTGTTTTTAACATTTTTCTGATTTGAAAATTGTGCTCAAAACGACTTTACAGATTACTTGCAATGAAAAACCGAAAGACTTCTGTAAAACTAGCCTATATATATATATATATATATATATATGAAATGTATCATTTCAGTTCAATATTAATCAAATTGCAGCAGAAGACAACTTTTACATCACAGAATGAGGGTACCAAGGATGGAGAACAGAGAAGGAAAAGAAAAAACCACTCCAGTCCATGTAATAAAATTTTACAAGATTTGAATCTACTGTGAGATCCAAAAAAAAAAAAAAAACTAAACTAAACCATTTGACCTTTAGTCACAAAACGGCACTAAATGCAGTATGACCTTATTAATTACAATATATGATATTGTTTATATAACTCAACATACCATTCATTTAAAAACATTGCTCCAAATGTAGTATATGGTATAAAAAGTCTGTAGTAAGTCAGTATAGTATGTACTGTTGAAGTGTAAACTAATGGGATTTAAGACTAGCCTGACACTATAAAGAACACTGTCATGTCTAAGTCTGCACATCCACAGACTTCGGGTTAAAGAGCAGTATTGCTATAAATGCTACAGCTTTTTTTTGTCAGTGAAAAACAAAATTCACATGAACATAAATGCATGTTGTCACAGATTTCACAGGTGCAAAAGCAAGGCATCGGAGAGTGTTCTCTACAACTACCTACACACAATCTATCTAAAAATAATGACCTAAATGGGTGCCCTTGTTCAAAAAAACCAACAATGAATAATTCATTTTGTTAACACACTACAAGGCAGAAGCTCCTTTGAGATTGATATGGAGTCGTGTTGGTTTGTTTTCCACTACTGAAAAGAAACCAGTTAAATAAATGCCAAACTATCAACCCTTTTAAAAACATCAACAAAAAAAGAAATCCTTCGTCACAATAGTCCGTTTAGCGACTCAATTTTTGAACCGTCAGTTCAGTGAAGGTCTTGCAGGCCAGTTAAGGGTGAGGACAAACTGTCAATGAGATTCTCTTGCATGGAACAAGGGCTGAAGAATTGGCGCCCTTTGACAAATGGCACCAATGTGAAATTCGCCCAGCCTACAATGGTGCCGCAACTTAACGTCCCAAAAAACTTATGTGGAGCTCCCATCACATTATGTAAACCTTCTCAGCTTGGGAAAAGTTGAAAACCTCTTTGGTCCTGGGGCATACCACCTTGTCATCTTGACGAATGGACAAGAGGGACTGAAAACCAGAGGAAAGGGAATGTTAATCACTACAGACTATATACACAGGAAATATATAGAATTTCAAACAGCATACACTGGTAGTACACAGTGTCTTGCGAAAGTATTCATACCCCTTAATTTTTTCCAATTTTGTTATGTTGCTACCTTAAGTTAAACTGCTTTAAAATTACTTTATTCCCCCACATAATTCTACACTCTATACATCACAGTGGTAAAGCACACAACAGGTTTTGAAATCTTTGCAAATGTAAAAAAAAAAAAAAAAAAAAAAAAGGCGTCATATGATACGATTTCAAGTTTTCCTTTCTCTTTGGGGTGTTACAAACTGTTAGTGCATAGATAAGATCCCTAAAGCTGCAAAGACTAAAGTCTCATACCCAAAGGCTAACGATACTGTACATGGGGCAACTTTTTTAAAGCTACATTGCTTGAGTGGGCACTTTCAAAATGAGAATGGGTAACAAATTTCTATTTGTGTATTTTAGTCAGACACGAATGCCTAGGGACTGTATATACAGGGTACCAAAGAGCACAACACAAAACTAGCTTCAAAACTCACATTGTATCCATAAACATAGCCATTAGGCAGCATCATGGGTGGGTTGTTCTCATTCATGACCTCGCCAGAGATTTTGCACACCAGCCTTGAGTTTGCACAGTGAGCCATGGGAAGAGGTTGAGCCAATTTGTTCAGCGACTTACTGCAGACCGGACAGTCTGGGTTTTTGGAAGTGCCATCTTCTTTGTAACACTGCCTGTAAACCTGAAATTAAGGTGAACAACTTGATTTGAGAACCATTAACTTTCATTTAATATAATGACCCCTGTCTCTATTGTCACTGCATGTTGAAATCGCCCAATATTACACAAAATCCTGAGATCCATAAATGATCTGCTGGACAGGCAAACTGAAAACCCTAAGGATGAAGAATGCTTTTCTGCAGAGAGGATACGGGGTTTTGATGGCAGACAGCCCTGCCTGCAGGGTAATGGTAAACACGGAGTTGTTCCCCAGCTGGTGTAATCTGTAGTTGTCATATCTGAACTGCTGGATCAGCATTTTCCAGCGAGCTGGATCCAAAAGATCCTGGGAGGAAACACAAAAAAAATGTTACAGACCACTGAACCCATACCTGCAACGATGGCATATTCAGAAACAATTAATGATCAATGCAAAAACAGTTCCTTGGACACGGTAGACACATTTTAGATAATATAGAAATAGAAAAACAATTTACCTTATACGGTGAAATGTGCGTGTCTGAGGGAAACGCCAGCATGCCCATCACTTGTCGTACCTCGTCCAACTGCCCTCCTTCTGCTTGGCTGAAGTGTTTGCGTGCATGTCTAAAGGACATTCATTTAGATTTAATACCACCATCTATGAATTGTTTAACAATAAATTCAAGTAATTCAGGGAAAGTAAGTCATCAATCGCATACCTTACTGCGTCCATCCGTTTGTTTTGTCGAATGAGTTCAATAAATTCCTGGATCCTTAAACTGAACTCCAAGCAGCTCTGGAAACAGGGACATGTTTCAACAAAGCCAAATAAACTTTACCATTTAAATTGCATTATTTTCAGTCAACTACAAAATTAAAAAGCAAATGAGAACCCAGACTATAAGAAAAAAACCAAACCCAGCTGAACCTAGTGTCTTACTTTCATTTTCCGCAAGCGTGACTTGTTATCGTGGCACCAAGCCAAACAGGTAGCCGTTTCCTGTCGCTCAAGAGATTCTTCAACTTCTTTTGCAGTTAGAAACATTTCTATGTTGACCAAATCCTACAAAGACAAAACATCATATGAGAATCAGCGTGAGAATCGTACCCGCTGCACAGGAACAAGTGGAGACTCACCTCAATCCCGCTTTGTCTGGCTAGCTTGACTGCGGTGTTGTAGTAGCCACAGCGTAGTAAGTGCTCCACCATCATACGGTCCATGCGCTTCTTCTTCCAAACATTAACACTGGCTGGCTGATCACTGCTATGTTCCTTCAGGTGCTCTATGCGCCGCTTACATAACTTGGCGCTCTCGTCTTCTGCTTGGATAGACTCCGCTGCCTGACATCAGATATGAAACCATTTCACTCTTCAGCGTAAATGGTACAAATGTAGTGAAACTGAATCTATTCAACATGATGCCTCGGCATACCTTTCTCTTGAGGGCGCTGAGCTTCTCAACCACTCCATCCAGGAGAGACACTACGGTATCCACAACTGGAAAGCTACTGAGCGTTTTCTCCAGCTCTGCCACCACCATCGTCACGTGACTGGTTTCCCGGTCTATATTCTTTTGAGCTGCTCGGAAGCGCTTGTTCAAGGTTTCGTAAGGAACCTGTTGATATAAACAACTGCATTTAATTACCAGGCACGGTTTCGCTAAGCTCAGTAATACTGTTCTGTATGGTGTGTGTTCACAAAGCATTTCAAGGGTTAGTTCATTGATTACTCACCTTAATGTCATTCCAAACACATAAGACCATCGTTCATATAATGTCTATAAAGGGTCAGACAGCTCTCTGATTTCATCAAAAATATCTGAAGATGAACGAAGGTCTTATGGGTTTGAAACGACATGAGGGTGAGTAATTAATGACAGAATTTTCATTTTTGTGTGAACTAACTCAATCATTACTTTCTCATGAGGGAATCATTACTGTTATTTCTGTTCCAAACTCCTAAGGCTTTTACTCATCTTCTAAATTTGAGTGAAAATATTTTTAATAAATCCTGAGAGATTTCCATCCTTTCACAAAAAGTGCATTGATCCAAACTAGGGATGCACCAATCCAACTTTTTCAGTCGCGATACCGATGCCTGGGCTTTGTGTATCTGTCGATACCCGATACCGATCCGAAACCATTAAGTATCTTAACACACAGCCGACTCTTTGCTGTGTTCACACCAGACGCGAATGAAGCGTTAAGTGCGAGTGATTTACAAGTTAAGTCAATGCAAAGACGTGATTAGACATCTTGTGGCGCGGATGGCGCGTTTGACGCGTGATTGAAAAATCTGAACTTTGGAGCTTTCTCTAGTATTGACGTGAATACTAGGAGGAGGCAGAATTCCGAAACTATGGAGGACAAAATCATCGTCTTTGTATGATACATCTTCGTACTTTTTATAGAAACAGGAATAAAAAGGAAATACATAATATTAAACCAGAGTTTGCCTATGAGATATACCCAAAATGAATATTAACCACTACAGAGACATCAGGAGGCAGCGGCAAGTGTCCGAATTACTAGCCGCGGTGATGCGGCCCTCGGCGGATGCATAAGCACGGAACACCCGGTGTTCGTGTGGAGCTCACGGCTCCGAAATCGGCGAAGCAAACTTTTAAATAGGCGCTCTCTTTTGTAATAAACCACAGATTTGTGTTTTAAACAACTACATTCTCGCCTGAAACACTCTTAAAACTGCATTTCATGGCACAACAGCAATATTTAGACATTTTTGCGGTTTTCCCCTCCACCAATGGACTTAAGCCACCTGACAGAAGCCCCTCTCATGACGCAAATTCACGTCTGTTGTACACACGAATGAAGCGAGTAAACTCAAAATGTTCACACGTCTAATTACGCGCGAACAGCGTCTGGTTTGAAAGTACCACTGGCTCGCTCTATGTTGCTTGTGCATTTTATTTGACTGTGTATTGACTACAGTGTATTGATGCATTTCTTACAATTATTAAATCACCCTGTTTGCCATATCGTCCTCATAAACATCCTGTGATACAAGCATTTAAATGTTCAGTGGACCCTCAATAGGCAAATATTCTTAACAAAAATAAGCTCAACTTTGAAGATTCCCCAATTAATTTCTTCTTCCAGATGGCACTAGTATATACACTACAGTATGACATTAGTACAGTAAGTAGTTAGTTCCAGGTGTCTAATAATGTTGCACTCTGCTCTTTCAGCTGTCTATTTCGAGAAAAGGCCATAAAGGTGGCCATGATCATTAGGGCCAGGATGAGCGGCTGGACCGCGGCTTTGGGAGAGGCAGAGATGCATAAACCTTCAATCTTATCTCTCAGCATCCACCAGTTTATTTTGATCAGGCCATCTGTCACTTTGCAACCAGGGCAGATAAGCAGCATCAACATTTGCAATGCTCTATTCATGTACAGATGTTTTAGAGTAGATAAACACCCTGCAATCAGTCACTGCCATTATTGCAGCTTTAACCTTTGTTGGATTACAAGGTGCAACCTAATTTGGCAGCGAGAAGTTAAAAGCCCTCAATGCAAACGATAAAAAAAAATGACGCATAAATGAGTAGACAAACAAAATCACATTTTTCTCTCCAATTTAAAGTTATTGATGTCTTTTGTTATCAAACAATAGAAGATAAACTACTGTTCATTCATGCATATACACATTACTTAGATGTCAAAACCTGACTTTCAAAAAGAAATATGCATTGCTTTACATCTGTACAATATTACACAATTTGCTTCTATAAATATATGCCTATTTTAATGATTTACGACTCAGTGCCTGCCAAAAAGGAACTGGCACATACATTTACAATGTTTTTGTAATTGCATAGATTTAAAACAAAAAGAATATAGTGACTGGTTCATATGTTTAAATCATGATGCAATGATCAAGAAGGTACTGGAAATCATTCCCAATGCTGCAAGACAAGCTCAGATGCAACATGCCCTTGACACAGCAGTGAAGACCATATATTATTGACATTCAGTGTGCGTGTACATAAACAGGCGTCATTTTACAGGAGATTCGTGAGCTAATCAGGTTACAAAGCATGCAACTCATCATCAAATAGTCAAAGCAATCGATTCACGCTAGCATTCATCCAAATCGACGCTATCAATGGGGAAAAATCTGTGACGCAGAGAACAAAGGTGCTATATGCCAACCATTAAATAATAAGCCCCTGATCGAGAACCCACACCTGAGCTATAAACGTGCTAACAGCTGCGACTGATCAACACGACATGATGCAATACGCTCCTAATATAGTGCATAAATCGCATGCATACCGAGTTCTGGTCACCACTGACATGTGTGCGTCCCTCCAGCATTTATCTAGACACACGAAAATCATGCACAGCCTCAGACAACAGCGTCCAAATCGTAATCAAACGCACATACGAGACTGACCAGTACCAGGTTATAAAGTAGCTAGCTATATATCCGATACGATTCGTGTTACTATCCGCGTCGTTAACGATTCTCGCTATCTACCTTAAACTGCATTGCTCGCTGGTTACACTAGTGGACAAACCTGTGATGGGATAAAACAGCGCCTAATAAACTAAGACTGTCGGAACGCGAGGGTGACAGGCACCAGACTGACATTATTCGACACTAGTGCTCTCGTTTCTAGATTCATCGATATATAACTGGACAGCAGATGTCACAGCTCGACAGTTTGCGGTCAGATCTGTTTGTGTGGGACTTGTTTTGCTAAGTTATCTAGCCCTAGAGCTAACCAGTTAACTGTCTATGCAGTCACATACTTTCAATCTGATCGATCGTTTCCGTTAGACGATCTGTTATGACAGTTATATAATGCAGACGGGGTCTGCACGTTAGAGTACGGAGAAGAAATGCTTGACATACCTTTAAAGTTGGGTATTCTTGCACCTTTAGGGCCATAGAGAGTTGAGCTGCTGTCTCTTGCACCGCCATCTTGCTTTGGGGAAACTGTGGAGCGTTTGTTCGTCTTCTTCTCGGCTTTCTTCGCGCGGTAAAGAGGCTATTCTGCTCAATGCTGCCTCCTCGCGTGACGGCGCTGTTCAGAATCTCCACAAAGCCCGTCTATTTTCTTTTTGCTTGAAAATCTTTAAAATAAAAAACAAACAAACAAACATGTATTAAAATGGCTTTCATATCAAATCACTACATATATTTTTTTTTTGCATACGTGCAAACAGTATTCCAGTTTGAGGAATACTGTTTTATAAACTGTTTAATTAAGTAACAGTTAACAATTGCTTGTTTACATTGGGCATGTAATGTATTTTAGATTGTTTAGGCACTTATAGACTTACTCCTTAACAGCTCATCATCTCTAAGAGTACTTGAGGGCAGTTTTTTCCATCCCTCATCACCAGAACCCATTTTACACATGGCTGTACATTCTGACTTGTATTTGATCTTATGCAAAAGCACGTTGTAATAAAACTATTGATCATTACCAGGCCAATAATAGCTTTTTTATGATTATAGCATTATGAAAAACTGAGCCTGCAAATTTAGAGACAGTAGGGAAAATCTACCCCAATAACAGATATGCTTTCAAAATGATTAAAAATGATAAAACTCACCAGGAGTGTGCGTGTGCATGTTTATGTGGTTTATGAGGACACAAATTTGTATAATGACACGGGTAGGACATAGGTATTACAATATGTAGGTGATGACATATTCAGTGTCCCCGTAACGCAAAAGGCTTAAAAAAACATACTAAATGGTGTTTTTTTGAAAATCTAAAAATGCCTGTAGTTTCCTGTAAGGGGTAGGTTTAGGTGTAGGACAATACCACATACTGTCTAATAAACACCATTACACCTATGGAAAGTCCCCATAAATCACAAAAACCAACATGTGTGTGCATGTTCACCTGGTATTTATCACCTTATGGGAACCAATTGTCCGCACAAAGATAGTAATACCAGTAAATTTTGACCTTGTGGGGACATTTGTTAGGTCCCCATGAGGAAATAAGCTTATAAATCATACAGAATGAAATTTTTTGAAAATCTAAAAATGCACATAGTTTCCTGTAAGGGGTAGGTTTAGGTGTAGGGCAATACCACATACAGTTTGTACAGTATAAAAAAAGAAACATTACACCTATGGAATGTCCCCATAAAACATGTAAACCCAACATGTGTGTGTGTAATGAGCATCCACTAAATGGCAAGTTGAATGTGAACCCAAGTCCAGTTTATTGACAAAAGTGAAAATCCCAAAAAAACAAACAAACAACTTGACTTGAACAGATTTAAGAACAGACTTAAACGTGAACATTAATAGAAGACTCACCAAAAGCAGTTACAATATAATACGCGACGTTAAGACAATAGGAACCTGGGTACTTATAGAAGACACTGGGTATCACATGACTGAACAAACCAATGAGCACATGACACAATGACAAGGACAACCAATCAGAACATGAGGGTAAGGGGAAACATGACATGAACAGGATCTGTGACAAAACTTCAAAATAAAAGGCATGACAACATAACATAAAACAGAAACCCAAACAAAACCCCACTTTACATTTTCCCCCCTTTAAGGGCGACTCCTAACACCCAAACAAAAATCAAACCCGATAAGTCAGGAGGGTGGAACTGGGGGAGGGACAGAGGGCCAAGCCCATGCAGGGGAACAGGTTTAGGGTCATGGAGCAAAGGTTTGCAGTGTAGCAGGGAAGGACCAGGGAGCAGTGGCAGACAGTGAGACAGTGGAGGTCCTGGGCCATGGAGCAGTAAAAAGGGAGTACGGAAAAAAGGGAGGCCTCCGTGGCCTTGTCTGGACAGAACGTGTGGATGGCCTCCGTGGCCTTGACTGGACAGACTGTGTGGACGTCCTCCGTGTCCGTGACAGCACAGATCGTGAGTTCAGGGGTGGCCACTGTGGCTGTGACAGGACAATCCGTGAGTTCATGGATGTGCCTCCGTGGCCTTGACTGGACAAACCGGGAGTACATGGACGGCCTCCGTGTCCGTGACAGCACAGACCGTGAGTTCACGGACAGCCTCCATGGCTTTGAGTTCCTGACAAGAAGCTACCTCTAGAGGTTCTACGGCCGAAGCCCACACCTCTAGAGGCACTGGAGTAGACTCGTGGACAGGAGAGGCCTTTGGTGCACAGTGTGCAGCCCACACACTCAAAATGGCGACCGCCATTACTGGGAGAGTGACAGAGAGTGGCAAGACCTTTGTGGTGGGACGACTAGAGAGTGCTAAAGTCACTGTGATGCCTGCTGTTCACACTGACCTCAGAGGTGGGTCCCACACACTGCCAAATATGGCGCTTTTCCACAACACAGTACCAGCTCGCCTCGGCTCGACTCGGCTCAGCTCTGTTTGGTTTTCCACTGTGTAAAAGTTGTACCTGTACCGGCTTCCAGGTACTTTTTTT
>JAUCMS010000558.1:0-11328 GCA_032357445.1 Enteromius radiatus | reverse complement strand
GAAAAAAGCACAAATATCAGAGCATGTCCAAACATCTCAAGGGCCCCAAAATCACCTCAGACTCCAGAGGGTTAAGTATCTTAGTAGTCTACATCTTAAGTACTTCTTTTAAAGTATATTAGCCTTAAAAACTTGGGCAACCATTTTACCATTGGGTAACTGCAGGTAACTGTTTGGTTAACAATCTTCAATGTTCCTTCTTTTGTGTTCAGTATAAGACAGTAATTCAAACATGTTTGGAACAACTTCAGACTGAGTAAATTATTATTATTCTTTCTTTTTTGGGGGTAAGCTATCCCTTTAAATTAATATTAAAATGGAAAAAAACAAAGGTATTAGACTGAAACTCAAAACATTGTCAATACTCATTCTGTTGTTGTGGGAAACCTGCATGACTATTTTATTCTATTTTTTTCTATTGAACCAAAAGCCATTTTGACTCCTATGCAATTGATAGGGCCTTAAGATATTAAATGCAAAAATTAACAAACCCAAAACACACAGTTCACACAGTTCAAGACCAACCAATTCATGAAAAACAAAACATCTCTAACAAACTTTCCAAAAAGAGCTAAGGTGGATTCTGAGACATTTAGTAAATAAACATTTCATACCGAACAAGCCATTACTAACAGTTCCTTGAAGAGTGTGATAGAAAAGTTTACACATTTATTTATATTAACAAAACTGAATGTCATTTGTATACTGTATTTTTTGACGAGTGAAAGCACTGAATAGGAATTAGTTCGCAGGTCCCAAGCATAATTATTACAAGACAAATCGCTGTAAAGAGACTCCCACGGGAACAAATGTACAGAACAAAACCACTTTAAAACTATGACAACAATTAAAAACAGAAAGTAGATAATAGACAAAGAATAAGAGGGCAAACTAAAATCAAATGTGGTCAAAGCTGCAAAGATCAAAAGAAAACCTGTCAAAAGGTAGAATACAAGAATGAGTGAGGAAGACAATGCAGGAAGAGACTACAGTCTAGTTTTTGGTCAGCACAAAAGTCTCTGATAAATGCTGGTACATGAGAGACAACCACTTTCCCAAGCCTGCTGTTTGTCTCGCTTTAATTGGCTCTCACACATCGAGTCCAAAAGCACTTTAATGGAGCTGCTGTGTATACAGACACAAGCCATGATGCTGAGTCTCACGGCCCAAGAGAGTAACGCAATACCCCTCAAAAGACATACTCATATACACACAGCTCTGGTGTTTAACAGGACGACACACACAGAGCAAATTGGCCTAGACCATTACCGCCATCACCACACCTCACAAACTCCAAACTCAGTGGAGCAATTACCAAAATCTCTTCTGCTCATTTGATGCAGGCCAGAGTGTAAGCACTTCCTCACAAGGAGAGCAAAAAAAAGAGGGGCTTGGCTGGAAACTACAGCCAATTAGAGGAGGATGTAGCAAGGCAAATGACCAGAAGAGGGGATAATATTAAGAAGGAATACAAGTTCACGGCATTTGGCAACCAAAAATCCAATTTCTTCGTCTGTGTGTGAAACGGATCTCATTTTTCAGAGCAGTGTGAACACAAAAAAAATCCAATCTTTTCAATCCGATTTGGGCAGCTTTGATATGTGGTCCTTGATCCGATTATGTATCCAATTCATGGCCATGTGACCAGAGCATGAACCATCAGATTGGAATTGAATGGTTTCTTTAACGCCAATTTTTATTACGTACACAGTGCATGTGACTTATGGATGTTGTAAACGTGCAAATGGGGTTGCTTTCATGCTTGAGTCTGCAGTAAATATAAAGTGAACATTAATAAACCAAATGAAAACAAATGAAAACCTTCATTATCAATCTCATGTAATTTTAAGCTTGTATGCGTCACTTTTTTTAATTTCCCGTTGTTTTGTGATTGTTGTCACTTCATTTCTACATACAGTAATACTTTAAGGTTCTGGCTTTCTGTCTGTTATCTAAGAGCTGAGCCAGAAAGTGACAAGCAGTTTTTTGACATGTTTAAGGTTTAACAGAGCTCGGCTGAGTAAAAAGCCAGATTTAAGAAGGCTGTCCCGACTAGAGATAAGAATTAACTTGAGACTAATGAGGCTTCACAGGAGAGGTGCAAGATTACAGTCACATAAAACAAGTCAGTCAGAGTCTGTGCATGTAGTTACTGTGCAAAAATACATAAACTGAGATAAATGCAAGCAAGCAGACCTATTGGCTACTGAGAGCATTTCTGAGATTGTAATTAGACCAACATTACAGCAATAAAACGAGTTACATTTTCCAGATGTCACGCCTTTCTTTCCAGATGACACAGCTGAGGCCCCATGTTCAACTTTAAATCATTAGACAACTAAATAAACATTTCAGTATAAGAATTTCAGGATGTTAACCAAAGCATGAAAGTATGCTAAGAAGACAAAAAAAATTGACTGACAGAAAGAAAAAAAAAAAACAAAAAAAACAAAACAACAAATGAATAAACGAAAGACAGAATGAACTAACAAATGTAGAATGATTAAACAGGAAGGGATTGTAAAATAAATGTACAAAATCTCCTAAAATCTACTAACAAGTATAAGGAATGCCCCCAATTAGCCAAGTAAACGTGTGTGTGTGTGTTTAGGAGAGAGAGAGAGTGAAAGAGAAAAGCATATGCGCCGCCTCTTCCAGGCCAGGACAGGGCCTCCAGTCAGCACCTCAGCTGTGCCGCATAAAAAAAACAAAAAAAACAACACCGGTCTTTTAGTACAGGCAGACTGGGGGGTGGCACACTGCTTCCTGTGTATGTGTGCAGGTGAGCAGCTGGAGGCACAGCTGTATTGGTGTGTGAGTGGTGATGAATGAGTTTTTAAAAAAGGATTAACTATATTTAAGAATGGAAGTAATGCAACTGTCCAATGGCAGGGGGAAAGGGTGGGCTACAGCGCCAATGGAGGGACAGGAAATGAGTAGTAAGACAGCTTGCTCTGGGTTGGATTAGATCAATACAAAACCATTCAGCAAGCAAGACATGACCACAGCAGTCCTGATGTCTGCTCTTTGGGGATGTCAGAGGAGGAGAATGCTTCTCACGGTTGCTGTTCTTGTTTCTCTGTTGAGAGGGTTGTGGTAAGAAGACTAAAGTACGGCGGCCCAGTAGTACACAACACAATTAAATCTACACAACACAACAGAAAGCTACAACACAGCGGAAATAAGTCAATGAAATTGGCACACAACAACGAAATTAGTACAAAGAGCTGTGTTGTGGCAATTTTATTGTGTTGTGCACTACTTCTTCACTTTACTAAATGCCCATTCACACAAAGAAAATAACAATAAATATATTAGCATCCACACCAATGTTTTGTGTATTATAAACATGCACAGCATATGATATTTGGTTATCTTTCCTCTCTGTCGTTATCATTATGGCTGTGGTGTGGACGTTTTTAATTTAGAGAGACTTTCAATATTATATCTTTATCATTTTGTTTATCAGCCCTTAGGCTCTCTTCCAATATCATTTTAAAGCATCACAGGTGTGATCCCAAGGTGAAAGCTTTGCAGTGTAATTACAAGATGCCTTCTAAGATGCCTTCTTTTGGAAAGCGGCATTGCATCTACTGTATGCCTCAGATAAGAACAATCTCTGATAAGAATGCATGGCTAGGCTCAAAATAGGAGAGAAAGCTATATTCAGAGAGGTAATCTAGGGACAGCATGATGTGCGAAAGGGTCATATGCAGATGTAGAGTCTGCCGAAAAAGATGTAACATGTAATATCCTGAGGGGGGAGACTGGCTGCATGGTTTCTAGGGTACAGAACAGGCCAGCAGGAAACACAGGAAGGTATAAAGAGCTTCATAATGAACCAAAGGAGGTAAAATGTCTGTGAATCAGAAGACTAAGACGACAAAGCAGTCGAAAAACACATTGCCTGTAGACCTTGGATGTAATTTGTGCAACCGCTGGTTGCAGGCACTGGGTCAGGGCAAAAATGCATCCTAGCAGAAAAATAAAGTGCAAGTGAGACATTAGGACAAATGGTGCGTCTTTAGGCACAATTTACTTAATCAATAAATCACCATAGTAGTATTTCTTTAGGTTAATGCATGCCAGCCTCTTTTTGACAGTCTCCCATTCACTTTCGTCACACTGGCAGTCAATGGACTTGCGCCTCCAAGCAGTAGCACACATGCCCGGAAAGGCTATTTAAATGAAAAATGAACAGCCTCATACTGCACTGCACTACAACTGCACCCAGCCAGTCGAAAAAACGATATGAAATAGAAGACATTCATTTCTGGGCGTGTGGAGCCATATTTACAATATATGCAAAGCTACTCCATCTTTATTCCCCACCCCTCTAGCGCATTCATTGTGCTGTTTTGTCAGGCCCTCAGTCTCTGGATACTTTTTTTTTTCTTGCACTCATAAATCCATTTGATATCTTGAATTTCTTTCATTTTTTTCTTTACTCTGTTTTTTGCAAAAGCGCAGTTTAATGGGATTTGCATTCTGAGTGTGACATCATTTCAGAAACATCACTGCTCAAGGCTCTTAAGATGAGACAAAATCTCCCGATAAACTCCAATAGCCCTGTTGATATTATTTAAATGAATTAAATGCAATAAGCACAACTCTGAAAAGGAGGCCCTAAGGAATGCAAGCCTAGACCTCATTCTAATCGCGTACTGGTGCATTGTGGGATGGTTTTCACAATTTTATACATTTCTGGAGTGCTGTCTGCCAGGCAAGTAAGAAAGTCTTTCTTTAGATGGGTAAACAAGAACCACTGTAGGACAGAAAACACAGCGCCTTTTTGTCTGACCAGGGACGACCACAGAAACAAAGCACTGTGGGCACAGCGGATGGTCTGGCTCTACATCATGAATTCATGGACAAGTAAAAGAATTTCAAATCAAATGAGCCAATATTTTATTCACAATAGAACAGAGAGAACATAACAAATGTTTAAACTAAGAAAATGTACACTTTCATCTACTAAATGAACTCATTTGAAATCTGATGCCTGCTATAGGTTTCAAAGAAGTTGGCACGGGGGCAACAAGGAGCAGAAAAAGCAAGACATTTTGAAAAGCTTCAGCTGGGAGAACATTAGCAACTAATTCAGGTAATTGGTGAGGTCTGTCACATAATTAACTATAAAAGGGATGTCTTAGAAAGGGATGTCTTCTCTCTGAAGAAAAGATGGACAGTGGCTCCTTAATCTGTGAAAGAGTGGTAAAAAGATTGTGATCTGAAATGTCAAATTTCAGAGGTTTTGCAAATCTCATCAACTATAGTGCATAACATCAATAGATTCAGAGAAACTAAAGAAATCTCTGTAAGTAAGGATCAAGGCTGATGACCTTAGTTGATGCCCGTGGTCTTCGGGTCTCAGATGACACTGCATCACTCATCTGCACAATTCTGTCATTGAGGGTTCAGTGCTTTGCTCAAGGGTCTCACCTCAGTCGTGGTATTGAGGGTGGAGAGAGCGCTGGATACTCACCTCCCCCACCGGCAAATCCAGCCATAGAAAAGTGTTGGAAATCACAGAGGCCATGTCCTCCTGGCTAAAGAGGACAGAGGCCTTCTAACGTATTATCAGCTTTTAGTTCAAAAGCTAGCATCACTGATGGCATGGGGGTGCATAAGTATATATGGTATGGGCAGCTTGCATGTTTTGGAAAGGCACTATGATTGCTGAAAGGTTTTCGAGCAACATACTGTACACAAGTCCTTGTGTATTTCAGCAGGACAATGTAAAACCACATACTGCATCTATTACAATAGTATGGTCTTCCTGCAGTCCAGATCTTTCACCTATAGGGCTGGGTATCATTTAAAGAATTTCGATACAGATACAGTACCTTGAGTTTGATACTGGTTCCTGAACGTTACCTTATTCAATACCAATTTTATGAAAACAGTTTAACAAAATTGCATGATACCAAAAAACATTTTTTTAAACTTGTTGACATTTATACACAATCAAAACCTCATCTCAGCATGGACAAAATGTATCCAACCCAATGAATCAGTGGAAATTAATTTTAATAAAGTTAAAATAGTTTTCAGTACAGTAAAATTATTTACACATCCTAATGTCATTCCAAATTTACTGTATTCCATGAAACGAGTTTATCTAAATAAAACAGCTTTGTGTGAGTAAATAATTGAAATTTTCCCACAATATTTACTGAAAATCCTATTTTCCATTCCTTTTTATTTTTCATGGTTTCATTTGGCCAAGATGCATTAAACTGATCAAAAGTGACAGTATATGCTTATAATACAGCAAAAGCTTTCTTTTTTTTTAAATAAACGCTGTTGTTTTAAAATTTCCATTCATCAAAAAAGCTGAAAAACAAAATCAGCTTTGGCATCAAAGAAGTAAATTACATTTGAAAATATTCTAAAAACAGCTTAACAGCTTTCAGTCTGATCCTTTATTAGAAGAAAAAAAATGAATAAATTGTAACAAATTGCTTCATTGCTTATTCAAATTTGAAAAATTTTGCAGAAAAAAACAAGTAGTGCAACCAACAAATACCATATGGTCCAACCAACATGCAAAAAAAATAAAAGCATGTCAACAAGTTTCTTAAAATCCAAAAGTATTTTTTTCCATAACGCGTCAGATTTTTTATTATAGACACTCTTTGACAGTCATTGACGCATAAATAACTACTCTAGTGTTCAAATAAAAGAGAAAAAAACTCAGATTTCAAAGGAGGTTGAGTACAGACTTCTCATTTTGAGATGAATTCTGAATTAATTATGTAAGTGCATAACACCCATATACTCCTTCAAAAAGCTGCTCTGTGTTTGCTTGAAGAGCCGGTAAGCAGACCGACTTCAGTCAGCAAGAACGTTGTAGCAAATTGAGGTCCGCACACGACTGCTCATAAAAATGTCATCACTTGAAGTGCTAAACATATGTTCAGGGGTGCTGATGCAACCTTAAACGAAGTCAAACATCATATTTTATCCTTTCAGACAGAGAAACATCACTCTCTCAGTTTCTGTTTCCCTTGTTTTTTTTCTCCTCGCAAGCCTTTTTTCTTCCCTCTCCGCTCCTTCGTTCAGCCCGTGACCACATGTGAGAATCCCCGCTGCTTGTGTCTGTCTCAGAGATCTTTGAACCCTTTCAGCAAGGTTTAACGGGCTCACTGAGACTTCAAAGTGAAACGACGGCTCACGTAGGCTGAAAATGAGGTCCTAAATCCCTCATCAGAGGCGTTCTACCTACGTTCTGACCACAGCTGCCCCTCCTAACACTGCATTAACCCACATCTAATATCTAGCTTCACCTGCACCGCTTCTGCTGCCAATATAAATCTACTCAACCCACTGTGCTGTCAAACTGCTCTCTTCTATCTTGCTTGTGATTGCTGGACTCAGAGCTCCAGTGTCCCACTGAGAGTGGGAACCAGGACAAACATTCACACGGGACGGCTGTGTGCGGATTATACACACGACAAAGATAAGGGGAATAAAAGAACTAATCCGTGAGAAGCATGCCACGTTTCCTCCACAGAGGCACAATCTCACTGCTTCATTATAATGTGACACCATGTTCTTAAACCAGCTATGGATAATCCCACTTCCTGTGCACCTCTGCGTGTCTGGGACTCACCATAACTCATGCAAGTTAACAAGAAAGCCCTGTTTCTGTGTCAAACATTCCCTCTTAGGTGAACAAAGACGACACTTCAAAAGCTCTCGTGATGCAAGCTTCACACAAACATGGAGATCTGCAGAGTTAACTTCATTTGCCATGTTCCAACAGGGTTTTATCCATGCATGAGAGAAAAAAGCTCACGCAAAGTGGTGCGTTGTGCTTGAAACAAAAAAACACCTGTGACGCCAGACACGGCTGGCCGAGAAGGATAACAAGCACAGGGCAGAAAATCCACTGGACGTGCTCCACTTAAATCAAACAGACAAGGACAGGACAGACACACACATACACCTTCCAGGAAAGGACATGGAAGTGCAATTACCATAAAAATCACTCTTGCTCTACAATATAGTCATAATAACACCTGAGAGCTTTATCTTTCAACCCAGCAGGCACAGATACTGTAAATTGACTGCAAATACTGTAAACTAAGTCAGACAGCCGAGGCCTCTTCTTAAGACTCTTGTTGAGGCCTGAACGCATCTCTCAACACAAGTGGCTTTGACCTCCACATGACAAGCATTGCAAACACCATCATGGAAGAGATATTTTACAAGGTTGCTAGTAAAAATGGGTCAGGATGCTTCACTGGTGAGGTTGACTAATTTATAGTTTTTTTTCCTTTGCAGTGCTACAAAGGGGGTGAATTCAGAGACGCAAGTATGCCGTAATAGCATCTATAACCAGTGCTTTAGCATGCTGAAGTCATCTCAAGTAGTGGCGTCTCTAAATTCAAGTCCTTTAAATCAATGAAGTTAAAGCCACCGAAGTGCTTCAGAATTCACAGTCTTCAGACAATAAATGTCTTGAAATTTTTTAGAATTTTATATCTTTTATATCTTCTGCTGTGAGTAATGTTCCAGCTGTTATTGTCTCTCTTATCATAATAACTATGCAATTAAATGAGGGCTAATAGATATTTTCCTTATATGCACTGTTCAAATGGCAAGTTCAAAAGGAATAGGAATAAGGATTTTTTTTTAATGTTTATTCTGTAAGCATGCATTAACTTGATCAAACGTGACACTTCCATTGTTACAAACCATTTCTATTAAATATGCTGTTCTTTTGAACTTTCTATTCATAAGAACCCCGAAAATATTCAGTTTTCATTAAAATATTTCAACTTATACAAGTTTTGATAACACCTGTCAACACATTCAAATAGAAAAATGATTTTAAACTGAAATAATAGTGCTGTTTTTACTGTATTTTGAACAAAAATCCAAGCTTGATGAACAATGGTGCATTTGAGTATCTGCTTTTTAGAGTGTAAAAATGAATAGCTCACCCTAAAATGAAAATTGCCATTATTTACTCACCTTCATGTTGTTCCAAACATTAATGACTACCTTTCTTCCACAACACATAAGATATTTTTAAGAACTTTTACAACACGAACTAGACAAAAACACAAAACATTTTCAATATATGTTTTGCAAAAGAAAAATAAGTCCTATTTATTTGGAACAACGTGAGGATATAGCAAGAAATATGATATACATACCACATTATTTGCAGCAACAGTGCTCATTTAATGATACGTCACACAGATTGTCTGGTAATCATTGGTTGCACATCAAAAGGCCAGCAGCAAACAGGGTAAATGCTTGTAAAGTGTTTGACTACTGCATTCAGATTGATGTGTATATGACACTGAACACAGCTCTCAAATGAAACATGTCATGAGTGAGCGAGCCTGCCGATTTCCTGTTTATGTGAATGAAGGGAAACAAACCAGCCGTGGGGGAGCTGGTAATGGAGCAGGTCAGTGAAGTGTTGAGCGAATGAGGCGAAAGGGGTCTCCGGTCAGCACTGCAGTGCTGGACTCTCTCAGCTACTGACCTCCTGCTAAACAGAGGCTCATGCACTACCAAATGAATTTGTTTCCACTCAATTTCCTAAAAGGCAATTTCCTCTAGGCCTCAGCTGCAAGGTAACCCAGATGAAAGGAAAAACCAAGAGGCCGGAAATCTTCAGGTGTCATATGTCATCTGTATTCATCATCAACAAGAAGATGGACCAATGTACCACCATTACACTCAAAACAAGAACAGGCAAAGAGTGTCTTCAAATTCAACTTCTTTATAGCATCCGACTATGACCACTGTGTTCTGTCTACATTTTAAATTGTGCATGGTGTCTCGTGCTGGGTTAAATAGACTAGTTGATTAGTCAACCCACCTACTAGTCTTTTCAGAAAATGTTGTTTAGCTCACCCGTAATACACACTTATGAAAGTGCATGGCACTTGTGAAGAAAGCATCCTGCATTAGGCACTAAAGTCTACATTAGTGTGTGCTTTTTAAAATGCTGATGCATTAGCCAATGTGAGGCAAAAAAGCACTTATAAGGCCAACACAGACAAGCCAGTCATTAGGATTGAGCATTCTGCCCCTTCCTCCTTAATGGATGTATCACACAAACAGAAGAGTAAAGGCTATTCTGTGGCCCGTCCCTGTAATTGGCAACAATTTAGCCCTCCACAGCCACTCCATCTATCGTTTCAAAAGGAAGCCTGCTGCTGTACACAATAGGTGAGAGAGCTGGCCTCTGTTTAACACGGATTCATTTCTTTCAAGAGACAAGCATGCTGTGAACCTATAGTTACCCATTCAGAGTATTTTCACTGCTCAAGCAAAAGCATCGACCCTAAAGATAAGACAGTTCATGGATTTTGCAGTTAGCTTTTTAAGTGTAGATCTACGAAGCTCTTTTCCCTTTGTTGGGCCGAGGCGGTTCTCCTCTGGACTCAGGTCGGGGTCTGAGATGAATCGGAGAGCTTGCACTAGGCTGCCTTTGAGTGTCTATGAACTATATGAATATAACAATATCCTTGGGAAATGGAGACAGGTGGTGTTGGACAATACGGTCCACTACACACTGCATGTGTACAAGGACAGGACACTTGAGGCACAACATGACTCAGGGTCCTACAAGGGTCCTAAATATAATTAAAGGTCTGGGCCTGAATCAAAACACACGTGTGACTGCACTGCACATGCAATTCCTTTCACACTGATGCAATCTGTTACATCTGATGAATCCTTAAAACACATAAGAAGCTAGAGTCAGGGGCAAAGGTTTAACGCACAGGCAATATATCAGTTGAATCCTTAATTATAGTACACGGTCCTAACCATGAGCCAATGTTTACTAGAGCTGCATGATTAATTGAAACGAAACCAAAATCTTTAGAAATGGTGCTTTTGTGTAAAACAAAATTCATTTTTTTTTATATTGCATTTTTTCCCCTAATTTGTATTGTATTTTTTCTTTTGTATTATATAATTACATATATTTTATGTGTTTATATTTTTTATTTCTTATATGATATTGTATTTTCCTAATTTTACAGTGATATATTACAATAATCTTTTTATTTTTATATTTAGTAGTATTAATAATGCTAAAAAATTATTATTATGGGTGGTGAAAGCCACCCATATTACAATCGCTCTGAAACAGGTTTATCGGGTGTGGTTTAGCCGTGGTTAAACCACGCAACCGGCACTAGCTCGTACAGATCTCTGAGCCGCACGATTCGGCATATGGATTGTGCCGATGCGACCTACGGTGGCCGAAAAAACTCCAAAAAACGATTTTCGGAACGCGGTTATTAGTATTGTATTTTTTCGGGTTTTTTGGCCGTGGTTTAGCCGCCGAAC
>JAUCMS010000557.1:0-11335 GCA_032357445.1 Enteromius radiatus | reverse complement strand
ACTTGGATGGGTTAAATGCAGAGCACAATTTCCTAGTATGGGCAACCATACCTGGCCACATGTCACGTCCTTTCCTTAAACGTCTCTGCACGGCCCTGCAGAATTTCAGCAATTCCAATCAGCTCTTTGTTTGCTTTGGGGGACAGCAGAAGGGGAATGCTACCTCCAAGCAGAGGTTAGCCCATTGGGTGGTTAATGCCATCACCTTAGCCTATCAGGCCCAAGGTGAGCCGTGCTCCCTAGGAGTGAGGGCCCACTCCACACGGAGTGTCGCCTCTTCCTGGGCGTTGGTGCTCGGCACCTCTCTAGCAGACATCTGCAGAGCTGCGGGTTGGGCAACACCCAACACCTTTGCCAAGTGTTTACAATCTTAACACCATGTCCTCCTGTGTTTTGGGTATCATCAGGTAATTCCGGGAGGCCGGGAGGGTGTCGGCTTGCAGGGAATTTCCACTGGATCCAAGCGTTGGATTCATCTGGTCCTCTGTTGCCCCTTAGTTCTGGCTAGCAGAGTAGCTTGAACTATGTGCGATGGCAGTCTCCGGAGACCACAGGCCGGTCTGTCCTGGGAAGTCGGTTGTGATCGGCTCCTCAGCAGGAAGCTAATGGTGGTTTGCGCGCCGCCATCTTATATACCCAGATGTCCAGGGAGTGGCTTCGCATGCAAAATCCACCGACCAATCCAATTGCTGTTTTCTCCAAAAGTCAATTGGTCTCCCAGGCAGGACCTGATGACATCAATCCATGACGTAACGTCTCCAAACGAGGCTTACCTACATAACTAAGTTTTTGGGTGTTTACTGTTTTGTATATTATTGCTAGACTTTTGCTAAGGTGTTTTGCAGTTATAAAGGACGTTCAGTGTTTAATAACGCCAAATTTCATACAAAAGAGTGTTTTTGCAATCAAAATAATTAAATACAGCGTGTTAATACCTTGTTAAGCTGTTTGTAAGTGGTAAGTGGTTAAAATGCGTTATTTTTTTTAGAATTGTAACTTTATTGGCTTTATTGGTCCTACATTTGTGATTGTGTTGTGGAAAATCTGCTTGGTTTCCTCTGACCCGGCCAACCACGATGAAAACCCTTCTAGCCGTGGTGCGACATCTGTGACTTTGTAGTGATGGGGTGAGTGCAGGCATGTAAGTGAAGTGAAATGTGTTTGAGTATGTGTGAACATGTGGCAGAGAGGCGAACGTGGGCCACACACACTGCTGGTCCTGTGCACTACAGCGATCAGACAAGTCAGCTATTCTTGGACATACTTGATACTGTGAGCAGGAGCTGGTCTCCAGGCAGAGCTCTGCAGATTCATATCAGTTCTGACCAAGCAGCCATGCTGTAAATTCCTCACATTTGTCTTTTACTATTTTTTCATCACATTCCTGACATTGTTTATGATTTACACTAATGCATAATAATGCACTAAGGCAAAGAATAAAGGTGCATACGATTGAAGTGAATGTGGCCAAAATTTACTTGAGGAACAACATTTTTAAAATGTACCAAAATTCATCAAATTCTTTCTTAAAAACAATTAACAATATCTACCAAGCATAATTTTGCTTCTCACTTCGATGCATCTTGATATAAAAATGTTTAAATAACTGCAGTTTGTTGTCGATTTTGTGGTTCATATTGGCCATGGCAGTGATGTTGTAAAATTGGATCAAATTAGATATTATCCTAATTTTACACAGAAAAGGTGAGTGAGGTAAGTTGTTTTTGCACAAAAATAAATCTTGGAATTCCAATTTATTGTAATTGCATTAAAAAAGAGCTAACAGTACTTTCTTTGATTTTCCCTTTCAAATATGGGTTTGGAACAGCATGAAGTTGAGTGGGAAATGATGACAGAATTTTCACTATTGCTGAAATATTCTTTATATGTTTGAAGACTATGTCATGGTGATATTCTCTAAAATTCCCAGAGGACAAAACAGTACACTTCAAACATTTGGGGGAATTGTTAAGACAAAAAAAAAAAACAGAAAGGTTGAGAACAAAGCCATTTTCTTCTCTTGTTCTAAATGCATGCACATGTATTTAATACATTTGATTACATTAGCATTTCTCCTACATTTGTTGTTGTGGGCCAGAGCCCACCAGCTAGATCTTTACCCCTGGCGATTGTAACGTGCAAAACAGAACTTGGAAAGTTGCTCGTATTCTTCTGCATGTTCAGAAGACCATGTAACACTCACACTCTCACTGAATCACACACATACTGTATACTCACAAAGACCAAGTCATTGTAGGCGTACTCCCAATGCCAAGGCAAAAAAAAAAAAAAGGCTAAATCATTTTGTTTTTCTTTTTTAAACACATAAGACCTGCTTAAAAACTTCTTAACTTTAAGAAGTTAACTTAACTTAAAAAGTTTTGACTGTTTTGTCTATTTTTTTCTCTTAATACCCCAAAATTCCCAGTATGTTGTATCTGCATTGTTATACAGTATTTAGATTTTTAAAAAATTACAAGGTTCAGAAAAAAATGCAGGGATGAATTGTTTATAATAATATTAATAGACAGAGTGCAATTCTGTTTAAAACAAGAATAAATATTTGCAGTAAACTTATCTTGTTTGAAGGTTATTTAGACATTTTACTGGGAAACATCTTAATCATCATCAACACGTGTTGTGGTTTTTACACTAACAAAAAAAATTAACAATTTAGTACAATATTTTTCCAATATTTGGTGTCTGCATTTTTACACAAAGAATATTGAGTTAGCTTGGCAACATACCAACAGCAAACTCTATTGGTATCAATAGCAAGGCACATGTATCATAAAAGGTGCTACTGGAATGAGTTACCGATGTAGAATTTTACATCAGTAAGTTATGAAGTTCAATGCTGGTTCCAGGCTTAGAATGTAGCTCTCTGTGTAGGCAATAGACAGTAAAAACAGCTCACTGGGTTTGGAACGGAGCCATAGCCAGTTTTAGACCACGGTTGTCCAACTCTCATGTAGCCATGGGCAATTAATCCTTTGAAAGCATCTATGTAAAATTCTCATTTGTCACCAGACTTCTCAAACTGAATTTAGCTTAATTGCAACTGCCATAAACAAGCAGTTTTTCAACTGATATGCAGTTGCATTAAATTATGCAAAATCACAAGCACGCTTGAACTTAAGATAAGTTGCTCAATAGTTTTTTTCAAACCCAGGAGGATTTTTGGAGGAAATGGCCTAAGTGATGTTTAATGTGTTTGAAAAACACATTATCTTGGCAAATGTGGTTTAAGCCCAGTCGCTATCCGCTGAGAAATCCTAACTGTTCTCACAGTTGCATATATTCACACTGCTAAAGTCTTTAACGCGCTGTCAAAATGATTGGAAATGATAGGGCAAAATCTGTGAAATTGCTTAATGATCACATTTTAATGTTTGTTGTCAGTGTAAAATATTATTTTACATCGTATTTTGGTCAGGGCCATACAAATTTTCCTTGGAAGCAAAATTAGCATAACTGGAACTGAGTAAAAGACAGGAATCAAAAGGAAGGAAGGAAGGAATTTGACATAGTCCAGAGAATATGTTATCCTGAACATGATCCCTGCTCTCTTTGAGGTGAAAATACGTTTGAAACTCATAGAAATTCACAAGGAGGAAATACTTTTCAGTGCACGTCTTCTTCAGCCGAGCTAGTGTTGATGGATAGCTACGATTTAGCAATGCAAACTTTACGTGTTGCGCGACTAACGTGATGACTTAAATGTGTAAACACACCCGAGTGTCTTGTTGACGTCCACACACTAGAACACCAGGGTTGTGCTGAAAAAAAGTTTCCTCGGGCTCACAGAGAGGGAGAATTAGCGTCATTTGTTGAAGAAAAATGGTAATTTTTTTAATGTCAAAACGGCAAAGGTTAACAAATGTGCTTCTCGCCCTTCAGAGCTAAACACAAGACAATACACAGCTTCTTGGAATGCAGCGATGCAAACTTTATATGTTGTGTGACTCGTAGGTGCATTAGCATTAGCATCATTTGTCAACATAAAAATGGAAAGTACAACAACAATTTGTCTTCAAGATGGCGAGAGTTAATTTGTTCATGTTTTAGCCTTTAGAGTTAAATGCGGAAAAGACATTACACTGGATACGTAACTACACATATTGCATGACTCGATTATGCTCATGAGATAGGAAGTACTTTACAATGCATGTCTTCTTCAGACGTAAAAACATCTAAAACTAGCGTTGATGTATATCTACGATTTAGTATTGCGTTGTACGACAAACATGATGACTTAAACGCATACACAACCAGGAGTGTCATCATGTATTTTATGAGATGCCAATTCGTATGAATTCGTACAAAAGACCTACGCCTAACCCCGCCCCTAAACCTACCCATCACTGGGGTTTAGACAAATTGTACAAAATCGCACAAGTGAGGTCGTATGAATTTGTATGAATTAGCATAAATTTTCCACCTCGTATGAATAAATATGAATTGGTTGTGATATCTCAGACTAACACTGATGGATTTAGCAAGCTATTGACTGATGTGACGTCTTGAATGCGTGTACATGACATCTACGCTAGCACACTGCCAATATGCTGAAATAAAATGTCCACAACAGTGGTGATTACACATTATTAGCATTAGCATCAGTTGTCGATGCAAAAAAGAAGGAAGTAAAATTAATTTTTTCAAGATGTCGACAGCTAATTTGTTTTGCATAGCTTAACGCAAAAGAGCTTAATCCATCTTTCTTGAATGCAGCATGGTAAACTTTACATGTCGTACAAATCGTAGATGCTCTTAAGATAAGGAATAATTAATGTTTTCTTCAGTTGTGAAAATGTCTAAAACTAGCGTTGATGGATAACTACAATTTAGCAATACCAACTTTGCGTTACATGACTATGTGTAAACAAACAGGGGTGTCTTGTTGTTTTACACACTAGTGCATTAGCATATTAGCAATATAGGTTTCATGGCCTCATTTATAAAACATTAGCATCATTCGTCGGCATAAACTAGTAAGTAAAACTTGCCTGCTTTTCTTCACGATGTAATGAATTAAGCACATGTCGCCCTTCAGAGTTAAACATAGAAAAGATAATAATAAAGGTAAAGCTTCTAGGAATGCAGCAATGCAAACTTCACATATTGTACTACTCGTAGATTCTCACGAGCCAGGAAATATTTTTTAATGCACGTCTTCTTCAGCCATGAGAAACATCTTAAACTAGCGATGATGGATAACTTCGCTTTAGCAATACTAACTTTACGTGTTGCATGACTAGCATGTGTAAACAAACCGGAGTGTCTTGTTGACATCCGCACTAGCGAAGTGCTGAAATAAAATTTCCACAGCCTTACGGAGGGGGTTACACAACATTAGCATCATTTGTCGACAATAAAAATGGAAAGCAAAACTCGACCATTTGTCTTCAAGATGGCGAGAGTTAATTCATGTGCGTTTCGGCCTTAAACGCGGAAAAGACAATATACAGCTGCTGGGAATGCTGGGAAGCTACGAGATGAATATATCACCGCACTCCCAGAATCGTTCGGCGCTTGAAAACCGTTTGATCTTTCAATGAACAAGCAGGACAGAAAAAAAAAGATCCCAAAGCCCAACGTCATTAAATCTTTGGCGGTTTATTTGTGTAAGCGCTGGAGCTCGAGGAGCGCTGGGGTTGTAGGGGTGGTCTACAGCCCATTTGTTCCTGCTCAGCATTACCGGTGCTGGAATCCATTTCTAGTCTAGAGCGGTGGATGAGGGGGGTTGGAGGGGCCCTCTGAAGGCTTTGGAGGCAATGGCTTGGGACCCCTCTGGGTTACCGAGAGGGAACATTTGGATGCAGCTGTTTTTCAGTGGTCTAAATGGAGACGTTGTGCTGCCGCCCGTGTCTCATTCTTTCACTTTGCTGGAGAGCCGTGTTTCAATAACACAAGTGATATCCCTGCAAGCTGCCTGAGCCCTAGACTGGAATTCGTCTTACACTTGAGCACAAGTCAATCTGAAGTGTCAAAACCGGTCTTAATTTAAGACCCAAGAGCCCTCTGCTAATGATTCAGCTATGCTTATCACTCAATTATCTTCCTGATGATTTTTCAACACCTAAATATCCCGTGAGAAAAGCTCAGGGAATTATTTTCCCAAGCATTCACTTTTAGTAGATTTTCTTTTCTTTTCTTTTCTTTTCTTTTCTTTTTTTTTGAGCAATGCTCTCCAATATCAGCTTGAAAAGTGCCACACTGCAAAACAATAACCACAACAACATTATACAGCTGTTTTGTTGTGAAAGAAATCTTTAAATAAATGAATATTAAGTGTATTATTATTGTAATTATTATTATTATTTTCTTAAATCAAATCTTATTAACACAATTACACTACTTCATGATTTTTCAACACTTAAATATCTTGTGTGAAAAGCTGAATTATTTTCCAATCTTTCCTTTATTTATTTATTACTATTTTTTACGCCATTGGCAAGTTCCCACCTTATACTCTCTGCTTTTTGTTCATCACTACATAGTTGCACTTTTATTGTACTTTATTCTTTGCTTTACAACCAATTTTTTAGGTCAGGTCAACCAATTCTTCTAAGGAACTGGTCAAGGAAGAAAAGCACTGCCAAGGGGAAATTGTTGGGAATGTTCGTCCATATGAATTCAAATAGCCTTGAAATAGTTTTTGACAGCAAATATGATGAAAACAAGTTCCTTCTGTAGAGACGATGTGGAACAGGGATAGATGAAGTTCCAAAACACTATTACAAAATCATTGACAAGTTGTACTGGTTGAACTGTACTGAACAGCCTGAATCAAAATTCATTCATTTTCAATGAAGGGCCTCCAGTGGGGTATTCAATTGCTCTAATAAGCTATGAGCTAAATTATGGAGCACTTTTGGAGGTTATGTTTTAAACTTTTCTGAAGCCAAAAGTGTCTGAAGAGAAAATCTGAAAATACTTTTAAACAGCTGAAATATGACTTAGACCGTAGGGAATATGCTACAAATAATTATACTCCCAAAAGCCTACTGGACAACATTATCAGTGACATTTTAAATTAGGAGGGTGTACATACACTCTGACAAATTATGACATCCAGCTGCTTTCTGTGATTAATTACACTTGATTCTTTATCTCTGTGGTTACTTCCCAAGATATCTCCAACTAGATGTCTTCTAATGTTCTGGAATATTCTGTCCTGTGAAATCAGATAACCTCTGTTAATTGTTTATTATCAAGGCCAAATGGTTTTCAAAAGCCAACTTTTTTGCTTTTACTTTACTGCATTCCAAAACAGAATGTTGATGATGTGACTATGTTGTTTTGAAATGAAGAAATCAGTACGTTTAACATTCGTTATCAGGAAGAAACAAACAAAAAAAAAGTTTTTCTTTTATTGTACGTGATGAAAACATCTTCTTCTGCTATTTGAGCAAATTGGAATGCAAAATAATGTATTCATGGTGCTCTCCCATTGCTTTTCAAGTTAACCCAACTATGACGACTTCCCCTGCTGAGACAAATGTGAAAAGGATCCATTGTGAATCGTTAGTCTGCATCCAGTATGTCCAAAGGCTCAACTGTTTATGCTCAATACAAGTGCTTGAAAGCCGATGTCTAGTTTATAATAATTCATAATAAGGTTAGACCTTTTCAAGCTCTGTCCTGTCTGTTACTGGATCTTCAGAAACCTGTTTCAAACTAAAATGTTGCAATAACTAAATACTTTATACCAAATTGCATACAAATACAACATTAAAAAGCACTTTGTACTTTTACTGGAGAAACCTTTCATCAAAGCATCTGTATTGTAACTCAAGTTTATGATTTGTATATTTCTTCGACCAAAGCTAGTACAGTAATTCCCTTCCGAACCAAGGGATGGTAATAAATATCCTTGATTTTCTAAAACCAAGAGGAATTTTTATTGAAGATATCAGTTTCATTGTATGGGACCATATACTTTTTTTGTCCAAGGGGACATAAAGAGTATATCAGAAGCCTATGAAAGCCCTTTGTCAACAGCAGATAGTTTTCCTATGAGACGAGGGTGAGTAAATAATGACATAATTTCCATTTTTAGGTGAACTACTTCTTTAAGGCGCTGTGTTATTGTGGTTCATATCCCACAGTCCTCCAGCTCCCCCTCTCTCTCAGTCATCTTTCTACCTCAGGTTTCTTCTTTCTCTATCGCTAGCTCCTGCCCCATGATCACATGTGGAGCTGATTAATGAAATTAATACAGCGCAGCTCTCTGGTTTGGAGATTTCTGGCAAGGCCGCTCTGTTTGTTTCCAGACGTTGATCCCCTAGTGGCCACTTTAATTTGAAGTTCGGCATGTTATAGAGAAAAATTCAATGTGCTGGTGAAATATAACTCAGTAAATTTGACTGGAGCCCCAAGCTCGATTCAGGCAACAGAGAGCCAGACGCAGTTAAAACAAGTGACCTCTTAGTGTCAGTGACATTTGCTGGTTATTTGTTCGTTAGCGGATGTTTTTTTTTTTTTTAATCCAAAGGGAATTTCAGTACACTTGTTACACGGACAGTCTGCCCGGAGCTAGCTGGGGTTAACGGCCTTGCTCAAGGGAACAGCGGTGCACACACAATTCGGAAGCTAGTGTTATTGACGAGTTAAACAGGGCTCTGTCTCTGCTTTAAAAGGAACACCAAAAATCAGAAATTGTGTCATTATTCACTCTCACTCACATGTCGTCCAATCCAATGTGAGTTTCTTTTCTTCTGTGAAACATGAACGATTGATTTATGAATTTAATTGTTACAATCTGACATGGACTGATTCCATTTCAGACAGTGCAGAGTCAAAACTTACCCTAGAAAATAACTGAAGCCAAATATGTTTCAGGAGTCCATTTGAGACTCACATTCTGGTAATGCTTGCGTTTCACATCCAATCAGTTTCACAGATAACCTGCTCTTTTTTTTCCTCAATTCATTTTCAGATTTGTAATTATTTTGGGCATCAAATATGCAAACTCTGGTGGAGAGTGCAGATTTTATTATATGTGTGTGTGTGTGTGTGTGTTCTCTTTCTGCGTGGCTTATACAGTAAAAACAGCATGTAATTCTGCATATTATTTACCTAAAAATACTTTTATTCAGTAGGATTGCAGTCAAAGAATCAAAGAATATGGGGGGAAAAAATCGGTTTCCAAATAAATATATATTTTTTAAATTTTAATAATAAACAATAAATGTACATTATATTTTTACTGTATCAACAAATGCAGCCTTGGTAAGAGATTTCTTTCACAAAAATTACAACTTTTACTAATTACTATTATAACTTTTTTTTTATTTATGTAAAATAGTACAAAAAATGCTAAATTTACCATAATGCTCCAATTTCTTCCATAAAGTAGATAACGGCAGTATTATTTAATATAGGTACGGCGATCATTTTGTGGTGCATTTGTCAAATATAAATTTTAAGTTTTGATATTTGTTATTTATTTTTTTTTTTCAACATTGAACAACTACACTAGGAAATAAATATGCACAATTAGTCAGAATTAATAACAGTCGTTTATGTTTTGCTGCAGAATTTGCAGTAGTAGTTCGCTTAATTTATCTTCCTGTCATTCAAAAAAAGTTTTTTAAATTGGAATATTGCAGAACTCCAATGCGGCAATCTTCAGTTGTCTTTTTTATTTGTTTGCGTTGAAATATTATAACATAAGAAATCACTCAGTTACCCAACTAAAATAAAAGTAAGACCCGCTTTAGAGTATTGATTCCTCACAAAATCCTTGCTGTGTACACATTTATTTGGAAGTGAAGGCATAAACACGATAAAGCTGCTTAATAAAACATTTTCATCATTAAAAGAAAAGCCATCTAAATAAATCTGAAGTGCATTTCAGAAAGATAGCAAGAAGAGCTGGACCGTTGTCCCAGAATTTGAACCTAATTATCCTAAGCCTCTACCCCCTCTAAATATTAGGATCTGAGCAATCAATCACAAAACGCTTATTAGCCTAGAGCCCATCCTGCCTTTATTCTTTTGCAATTGCATGGAATTTCTGCTGGAAGAGTTTGCCGCAACATTCACGTCCCGGGCAGAATTGTTTGCAGTAAGTTTCCCACACCACAAAATGCTGCAAGATGTTGGAAATGTCATCACCTTTTCAAGTTCCTCTCCCACAACCTACTTTTTCAAGCAGCCTCCCATGTGTAACTAATTAGCTGCAAAACTTGGGCTAATTTAATTTTACCCAATTGGTGTCCGAAGCTTCCTGTTTTTTCCACCGTGCTATAAAGTTGCGATGTTCTGGGTGGACCTCCAAAGCCTCCTTGCGAACTGTGCATACGCTGTTGCTGTAGGAGAAAGAAAAAGGGCTTTTTGGCTTCTATAACCAACTCGTTTTTTAAGTCATGCAAACATCTGAGCTTTAACCAGATCTGAGGAAGCGGTTCTTCGTGAAAATAGCTGTCGAGGGCCTCAGGTAAGGCTTTTTCTATACTTCCATTAGTGCTGATCTTGCACTAACACCTTATTCCTCTTTATCTGTCAGAACCGCCAGATGTTGGATGCCACTGCTCAGCATGAACGGGGAGCTCGCTTTGCGTCTGTTCAGCAACATGTTTGACAGGGTGAATACAACCCTGCCAAGTGTCCTGAAACTGCCTAGTAATTGGTAAAGCTCCAACGCGGTATGAAGCCGTCAATTCATTCATCATCTCATACTTTCCTGTTAAACTATTTCGAAACTAAAACAGCCCCTGTAGACAAAAAACACGTGTTGTTTACTAAAAAGTGATTTTGATGTAAGATGTTGGTCAACATTCAAGGAAGGTTTTGGCATTTTTTCTTGTAATCAAACCCAGTTGAGAGGCCAGTTAAAAGACCTGCATAGCAAGAATTAAATGAAGCAAGAATCCTAGTTTGAAACAAATCTACAAGTCATAAGCTTTAAGCTGTGCGGTTTTTGCATTCATGTTTTTGAAAACCATTATTCTAACAGTTTAAAGTCAGTAACTTTATAAATGTCATGTGGTGTAACATGCAAGTAAAGAGAAATAACATTTTCCTTAGGCCTTACAGTACATGCTGTAACTACAAAACATAGAGATAATTACCATTTACATTTACACAAATGAGGACATTGGAAACATTAGAAATCAACACATTTATTAATTATTTACAAATAAAATGTCATGTGGTGCGACCTCTCCACCACATGACATTTTATTTTTTAACTAGTCATTAAAATAATAATAATAATAATAATAATAATTATATGTGTATATATATATATATATATATATATATATATATATATATATATTTTTATGACTAGTTGTGGTTATCTGTCAGTTGTGAGATGTGATGT
>JAUCMS010000556.1:0-11341 GCA_032357445.1 Enteromius radiatus | reverse complement strand
CTAATGCTTAATTGTGAACAAATTAACCATTAATTAATGCTTAACTAATGCATTATTCTGACCCCCGATTCTGAAGTCTTACCAAATTTTTTTCTTACAAACATACATCTTTTGTCTTCTCCAGATGTTAACTAATGAACTGGAGTGCTGTAGATTATTGTAATATGTTTATCATCTGTTTGGCACCCATTCACTGCATTCAAAAGACTAAGCATTTTGATAAAAAATATTATGTATGTTTCACTGAATGAATCACAATCCTGTATATAATGGAAGTCTTGTACTATGTTTAGAAAAGTATTCTGCCAGTATAACCACTAAACCTTTGTTTTGTTTTGCTGTTTTTCTTTCATTATTATTACATTACATAATTATTATATATCTTGGTAACACTTTATTTGAAGGACCCATTTTTGTTACTGGCATATTAAATGTTTATTAGTACTTACAAAGCAAATATTAATGGCTTCAATTTTGCATGAGCATATTTTAGGTCCCTTAATCCACCCAATACTTAAACTTACTATTAATAAGAAGCAAATTAGGAGTTAACTGAGCCAAATGTCATAGTTAATAGTGAGAATTAGTGGCCAAACTAAAGTGTGACCTCTTTTTTTCCTACAATGCATATTTTGCGAGATTAAATAGTCAAATGATGGTAGTTGTTGGCTGCAGCCCTAACTGCAGTATAAACTGGTAATGAGTGTAATGAGTTATTAGATGGCTTTGATCTTGCTTTGATCAGCTATTTATGTAATTAACACACCCTAAAATTGAAATTATAAAGAAGCACTAGATTACACCACTTATTTCCATTTACACCGTCACGAGAGGCGCTCCTCTGAAGATATTATAGATATTATTTGAAGCAGGATTCTTACTTGTGTCTTTCCAAAAGATATTTATGATTTGGCTCGGTTGTGATAATCTTCTGTTTACATAGTGGCCCATCCTAATACACAAGCTGAAATAAAGAGACTGTTGATTCGCTGTCGTCTCTGTAGCCTCGCTGTCTTTGTAATGCTGAAATCAGAGCTGTTTGTTATGGACGATCCAGAAACGCCCTTGGCATTGAATTCCCACCTGTGTTCCAGTATGTCTATTACCTCCATAGTCGTGTATTAACTCCTGTCCTGTTCGGGAATCCAGGACATTCCTCCTGAAGCGCTGTGATGAGTTAATCGCTAAATCAGACAGGACTTACTACAGTAACTTGCAGCATTGCATCATTTGACATATTTTGCTTGCATAGAGACACATAGCTCATAGACTCTGTCATGTAACTTTTCAAGTCAAATAAATAAATAGATAAATAAGTAAGTGAATAAATAATTAAATAGTGCTGTCAAATGATTAATTGCGATTAGTTGCATCCACAATAGTATAAATGTGTGTGTGTGTGGTTAGGGTTAGATACCCATGTGTGTATGTATGTTATACATTTATATATTAAATATTAAATTAATAAAAAAAAAATATATGCATGTTTTCAAAATATACACGGTACACACAGATACATTTTGTAATTTAAAACGTTTATTTTGGATGTGATTAACCACAATTATTCATTTACACCGATTAACTGTGAAATAAATAAAATATTTTTTTAATATAATATTTATTAGGACTAAAATATATAAATAAATAAATATTTTTATGAAGGCTTTTTTAGCATTTTAAGGGGTGGCTTATGAATATTTCACAGAAAAAATGGAAATAATTATAAACATATGGCAAGTATTTTGAATAATGCCATAATCTCTGATCTATGAATCACTTTTGGCAGTGTGGGTTTTGTAACACTTTAAAGTTTTGTACAATAAACAAAACACAAGTCGTAACAATAGCATCATGTGTGTACATAATAAAACAACCCCAGAGACTCCAAAACTGAATAGGCCCAGCGGATAAGTCAATAAAGCTTTTGCAAAGCCTTATAAAACCTGGGCCAACTGTAATGTTATAAATAGGCTGTCCGTGAACCTGATCTAATGTCAACACCCAGGTGAGAGTTTACAGGACTAAAGCCCAACGTGAAATCCATAACCTGTGCGGTTGCATTCCTCATACTGACGTCCATTTTGACGTCAAACCCTTGCTGACATAAAAGCCAGCCATAAATCATTTGATCTTATTAGATGGTTGATGGCGATTGGGTGGGGGCCGTCGGTGGCCACATATACAATCCCTGCCTATTTTTAGACGCATGTAATAGACGACTGACAAAAGACTGTAATATGACACAGTTCAGGTGGGAAACCCAAATACACACGAGATGAATCACGGCATTAGACAGACGTACAGAAAGCCCGCTGTGTACACACACACACACACACACACACACACGCCCTTAACAAACAGAACTCGAAGTAGCGCAGACATAAACGTGCGGAGAAAGACACAAACAGCACTGCTGCTAAAAACTGTGGGCTGAAAAAAATCAGCACTTTCAGTTCAACAAAAACGCTACTCTGAGATTCTTCTTATAGGAAACCTACACAAATTCTCCAAATCTTATTAGTTTGAGGAGAAGTGCTTTCCAGCTTGTGACCTCGACTGCATGCGCTGAAGCACTAAAAATGCATGTAAACTATTTCAATCCTTCGATGTAAACCACTTAAAGGCTACTGTAAATATTGTCAGGAAGAGCTGGAAAGAGCGCGAGATCGAGCCGTCATCATAAAATCTCTGCACAAGAACGAGAGATAAACAAGCCAAGGTGTCATTACGAGGAAATCACGCTCGGCCTCTGCGAGCGAACAGGCCGAGCCGTATAATTCATGCCATGTCATGAAGATGAGTCACAGGCTTCAGGAACCAGAGTCCCACCGATGCACTCCAATTAAGTAAACAACTACAAAATGAAAGTTCATCAAGGAAATAAGGAAAGATTTTTGACCTAAATTGGTTACATATAGGGCTATGCAGCGCAAAACCATCTTTGGAGTATTTGGAGGAATTCAAGGGAAGCAAGAATAAGCAAAATTAAGAAGTATTTCACTAATTCAGTGTTTTATTTCAAATCTGTTCAGTTCTTGTAGTATTTCTTACTTAAATACAATTGGTCAGCCTTACCTGAAAAATCAGTATCTTTGCTCTATAATTTTCAATATCATTGAACTTTTTATTTCTATTTTATGTTGTACTGACTCATTTCTACTTCTCAGTTCCTTTAATAAAAATATTATTAAAAATCAACCTAAAAAAATAAAGCATGGATTATGATTCAGAGTGAGAAAAAAGCAATTTTTTTCTAAAATATTTTGCCATTTTACCTACATATTCACCTTTAATTTTTTGGATCGTCTAATTTAATAAAAAAAAAATGACTTGTCATGTTCTGTCACTTTCAACTAAATGACACGAACCACATAAACAATAAAGGCTATTCAATTCAAAATGGTAAAATGTTACCAAAACAAAACTATATACTTAAAATAACTCAATTGTATTCTGTTGTTTGTCTAATACTTCTTTCATGAAACATGTTTAGCTGCTCGTTCCTCTCGGTGTCTGTGAACAGTTTCAGGCCGCTGTCCCAGACCAGACTGAAAATCTAATCTCGTCATCCTAACATCAAACAGAGCAGCATCCAGTATATCACATATTTTGTGTGACATTTCTAATGACTGCTGTTGGACTCAGTGTCTCGTGTGATTATATAAATACTCTGAGAGACAGACGTCCAGTGACTGAAGGGAAACACCCTTCATTTGTAATCATCAGCGTCGGCGTGCTCAGCATGTCTTCACTAACTGATGTTTTACACTCTTATGTAAACATCTAAGCATGCAGCATGTTCGACGGCACAGATGACGACCAAATAACAGACACGCTGACATAGTGCTCTTACTCCTTACAAACAAACCGCTTAACATGCTCTGAAGAGTACAAACGCTTCACTGTTTCGACAGTTTAAGACTTTCTTGTCCTCTCTATACAGTACTGTAAATCCAGTGGCAAAAGGCCTTCATATGTAGTATTACATTTAAGATTGTAAAATGGATTACATAATAGGATTCAAAAAATGAAGTAGGTTACTTGTAGTTAAATTATTTGTAATCAGACTACAGTCATTTTTATTCCTTATAATTTTCAAACAACAGCAATAAATAGCTCCTCCCTAAATCATCTTTTAAAATGTTCCTTTCTATAGTAGCCTGCCGTTTATACACATTCAGTAATCTTCCAGTTCCGACATTCACACAGAGATCAGTCACTATTGTCTAATGGCTATAATTACACAGAAAACTGAGAGACCACGAAGCATTCGAGCACTGGATTTTTCTAAATAATTACAACTGGACCAGAAGTATTTTCTTAACATTTCGATGCTGTAAAAAAATCCAAACATTTTCCGTAAAAAACTGGCCGGAAATCGACTGTAAAAAATACGGTAACAACATTTTAGGTTTTACAGTTTTAAATTAAGTTTACAGGTAAATACCGTAATTTCATAACCTTATATAATTATAACATACCAATCTATTAAAGCACTGAAATCTGTTTTGTAGCTTTGAAATACACTGATAAGCACCAAAAGCAGGTGATGATGAGAAAGTCGCATGATGAACCGAAGCAGCTTTTAAATATGAGCATATATAGAAGGAGCTCAGAGTCATTCACACAAACAAACACTAAACACCATCACGATGACTCATTACACTCAAATATACAAGAAACATTCATTTAACAACATTACATGTAACAAACAATAATAAACATAACTAAGAAGAAACATAATTATTTCAAAGAAAATGACCATTACCCATTATACCATTAACCATTTACCAGGTTTTTCCCGTAGCATTTTCACAGTTTTTTACAGTTAAAAGCACGGTAATTTTTTCATCAACTACCGATTAACCTAATGTTTATTCAAATGATCTCTCAGTAGGTTTATTTAATTTTATTTTTTAGTTTTTATTTTGAAAGTTGATATTTTAAAAAATAATGTATTTTAAATTTATTTTTTATCATTTAAAAAAAACCCCTGCAATTCCTTCATGAGCCTTCATGACATAATGTAAGGTGCCCTTCCTGTCGTTAATATCAACGAATAAGATATATTATAATTTGTTTATACTGGTTATCCTATTTATTTCAATGTGATGAATGAGTTACATCAAAAGTAATCTAAAAGTAGTCTCAAATGAGTGTAATGTAATAGATTATGTTACTAACTACGGTTTTGTCATGTAATTTGGAATCCTTTGCACTGGTCCTTTAATATTTCTATCAATAAACACTACACTCTTAAATATAAAGGTGCTTTTCATCCAAATGCTTCCATAAAGAAGCTTTAACGTCTGAATAACCTTTGAAAAAAAGCTTTTTTGCATCAAAAGAAGGTTCTTCAGATTATAAAACGGTAAGAAGAGTCTTTAAAGAATTATTGGCTGAATAACTTTATGGAACCAAAAATGGTTGTTGTATGGCCTAGCTGTGAACAGCCTTTTAAGCAGCTTCATTTTAAGAGTGTTTAGTCTAATAGTAAATTTATTTCTCATAGGCTCTACCTCACACCCGTTCACCATTACAACTTAATCATTTGAAAAACCTGTTTTCTTTGATCTAATTGGCATCTCAATCATTCTGACAATGATAAACACTTTTTTTCCTGGCCTAGCGGTTAGTTAGTCAGTTACTGGGATCTAACTATATTCTCTGACTCACTGCTTCGTCCTCTCGGTATTTTACAGTAAATGAAAAGACAAGATTTGACTGTCATATATGCAGTATAAAGTAAGAACTGGTACAACTTTTAATGCAATCTATTCTCGCTGGATTGCACGTTCAGGAATCTTCTTTGAAGGCTCGGGTGATGCCAGTGGCGCAGAAACGACACACTTCAGCTTTAAACATGGAGCTGGCTGCACGAGGGGAGGAAATAAATATTGTTAAACGGGCCTGTCAGCTTTGATTGCATCACGGCGAACGCGCTGCCATTGATCAAACCCCTGCCTACGTCTTCTCAGACATCTGCTCGGACCACCAGCGAGCTCTGTTTACGAAAGCCCGCGGCAGACACGCAGCCGTCCTCCCCCAGCGGCTTGACTTTCCTCAGTCGGGAGGCAAAACATGGACTCGATTTCCCCCCCACACCGGCCACTGAGCGCTGACTCAAATGTCATAATTCACTCCTGTTTTTCACTTATCTAAATTTGTTGTGACAGGGAGGCTGTCTGTTAAAGAAACTGAGAAAGGCGGGGGCTCTGCGTGACTCTTCCTTAAAACAGGAGGTGAGCGACTGGGTCAAGCAGGTACAGACCCGCCGAAGACGACAACAAGCGCTGCTCTAATATGCATACAATAAAAGCAGCAGCTTGATCGCGGTTACGAAACATGTCCTGCGAGTGACTCGTGTTTTCATAAGTCATCTCGCTCGCAACGTTTGAACCATTGAACCGTTTCTACGCATGTGGCCGTTTTGTGCGAAGCCCTTGTTTATACGCGCTCACCTGAAGGGAGTTCCTAGCATCGTTTGCACGCAGGCCTCTTTGTTGCTGCGGCTGCATTTTTCCCCCCTCACGCTTCTCCCTCCCCTAGCGTTTCGAAAATAACCCAAACAGGTTGTGCGTGTAGTAACTGTGATATTATCTAAGCTGCCTTCACCTGCAGGGGATCCCGGTTGAGTCTGCACGAAAGAGGCCCGGGGCCAAACAAGAGGAGCAGCACCCAGACAAGACCAGCCCTGCTGACACCTCCGACTCCAGCCCGATACTTCCAGCGCCAGTTTCACCCGGCGACGCTCTGCGGTCGGGTTCGGGGGCCCTCGGCTTTTGATTGTGATTGACAACCACGCAAACATAGCAACAAAAATAGTCATCTTTCAAGCTCGGAGCGCTGCGCTGGCATGTGAAGGGTGTAACTGTTTACTTTGATGATTTTGGTTTTTGCACTTCAGATCTAAAATAGATGAACTAGGCCAGGAACGCAAAGCTGTTAGACTGAAAAGAAATTAAGAATAGTGTCGGATTTACTTTACAATGGTTTTCGACACATTTCACAAATAAATAAAAAGTAAAAAAAATGTGAAAATGCTATGGTAAAAACCTGTTAAACTGTTAATGGTAAATTCCTGTAAAATTTACAGGGAAAAACCATAACCTGACATTCCCAGAATTCCCTGCATTACATTTAAAATTGTATTTGAATTTGATGTTTCTTATTTTTTTCTAATGTTTATTAGAAGTGTATGTTGCATATAATGTTGTTAAATGAATGTTTCTTGTATATTTGAGTGTAATGAGTCATCGTGATGGTGTTTAGTGTTTGCGTGAATGACTCTGAGGCTAGACGCTGCTTGTGATGGGCTTTGGTTCATCATGTGACTTTATCTTCATCACCTGCATTTGCTGCTTATCAGTGTATTTCAAAGATACACAACAGATTTCACTACTTTAATAGGTTGGTATATTAAGTTAATACAATTACGGTATTTAACTGTAACTTTAAACCATAAAACCTAAAATGTTGAAACTGTATTTTTTTACGGTTGAATTCTGGCAACCACAGCATCAGTTTTACGGAATTGTTTGTACAGTGTATGTGTGTATATTTATATATACACACATAATAATTATAAAAAGTACTCACAGATAGATGCAAACAAACACATTCTTTATGCGATAAATCACGATTAATGGTTTGATAGCGCTAGCTGAAATAATGCATATGCATTTGTAGGACTTTCACTTTTTGGGTACATAAAGACAACAACATTTTCAAAACACAGATCTGCGAAAACAACTAAAACACTGTATTACTCAGTCCAGTAGTATGCAATTTCTTCACTTGTGTCTGCGCACATGCATGACATCACTGCATTTACAAATTTGTGTTTGCGTTATAAATAAATAAAGGAGTTAAATTAGATTAATATGGCCCTTGTCTACTGTTGATGTCAGTATTAGCTGGCACGACCAGTGTTGGTGAAAGTTATGCATTACAATATTGTGTTACTCCATAAAAAATAACTAATTGTGTTACTTTGTAACTTTTTATGGAAAGTAATGCACTGAGTTAGTTTTGCTTTTTACATCACTTTGTCTCATCTGGGTTGGGCTTGCTTGTTTGTTTTTTACTATAAAAAGTTTTACTTTGGTAAATGTAAAAGCCCTTTCACATCAAAAGTGAAATGAATAAGCCTCAGGCGGAAGGAAATGTAAATTCACTCTCAAAGAAACCTTCAGCTGCGCTGCTGGTCTGGATTGGATTAGGAAAGAAATAAACATTGTTCAACAATTATATATATATATATATATATATATATATATAGTAAACAATAGAAATGATCTAAAGTTGTTTTAATTGGTGATACCTATTTGAAACTCAGTAACTCAGATATTTCCTTGTAAATTAAAAGGTAATGCAATACTTTACCAGTTAAAAAAAATAAAGTAATCTGATTACACAACTTAAAATAAGTGTCATGCAGTCTTCCCAAAAATGCTAGATCTTATGAAAATATGGCTACACAAACTGTGATGAAGAAGTTCATGTTCTCCAGATAGGATCTGCTGTGAAAATCGACTCTGTTATTTAAAACCAAGAAAGGAAAGCTTTCTGTTTCTGAACCATCGTTTGACCACTTTTTGGTAATTTGAGTAAGGAGGAGATTATTTATGGTTTTGAGTTGTGTTAATGCTAAAATGAATGTCTCAACAACTGAGATTCGAAATACAATTCTGGAAATGTTGGGATGTTTTTTTTTGTACGTCATTAAAATGACAACTTTCAAATTAGTTTTATATTTTATACACAATAGAACATAAAAAGCATGATATATACAAGAGAAGAGAACATCTAGCAACTAATGAAGTTAATCGACATCAGGTTTATATGATGATTAGATATAAAAGGGATGTCTAAGAGAGTCTCTCCACAGTAAAGATGGACCTAGTCTCCAATCTGTGGAAGAGTGTGTAAAAACAATGCGGGATACAATCTTCCTCAATGTCAAATTGTAAAGGTTTCGCAAATCTCATCATTTACAGTCAAGAAACTGCAGAAATCTCTGTGCGTAAGGAACAAGGCTGAAGATGTTTGTAGGATGCTCATGGTCTTCAGGTCCTCAGATGACATTGGCATTACTAAATGGGCTCAGGAATACTTCCAGAAACCACTGTAAGTAAACACAATCCTCCGAGACATCAGCAGATGACCACTAAAGCTCTATCATTAATAAACTTGACATTTTCCGTTTAGTGAAAGTTTTGCGAATAACTTAATTTCGGGAGGATCGCTGAACGAACTAATCTTGCACGGCTGGTGGCTGATCTACTAATCATTCCTTATTATCTCGCGTCCAATCGAATCACTTCCCCTTCCACATAAAAACCCAGCTCTTCCTTTCACAAGCATCTCGTTTTTCTGAATCCCACCTCCTCCCCTTCTCCGCCATCTTCCGAGTCACGCTCCTATTGGGGGGGGCAAGGGTGATCGAGCCGAGCTCCGAACCCTAACCCGCGCTAGGGCTCTGACTTTTAGGGTTCGGACCTCGTCGTTCTCCCAGCTCACTCCCCGGACAGCACGCCAAATTTGCTTCTTTTAAGATTAAGAGAGGAAAGCGTGAAATCTTGAAAAGGTTGTAATGCAACATATGCTCCCCTCCAGAAGAGGTGTATAAGGTCTTGTGTATTTCAGCAGGACAATACTAAACCACACACTGCTGCAGTCCAGATCTTTCACCTGTAGAGAACATTTGGAGCAGCATTAAACAAATAACAATGTTAAAGATGACTACGAACTCTTCAGCAGCTGGAAACCTATATCAGGCAAGAATGGGAACAAAACTCCAGAAACTCATAGCCAAGAAGCCCAGACGTCTTCAAACTGTTTTAAAAAGAAGAGTAGATGCTACACCGTGATAAACATGACCCTGTCACAACTGTTCTGAGACCTGTACCAAACATCAGATTAGAAATGGGCTCATTTCTCAGTTTAAAACATTTGTTATGCTTTCTACTTTATATTGTGAATAAAATATTGACTCATATCATTTAAAAGTATTTTATTTGTCGTTTTATTCAAATGTAAAAAATAATGTCCCAGCATTTCTGGAATTCGGGAGCTTTCTCATTTAAACGAATTATAAAAATCAAGTTGTCGAGAGCGAATCAGCCAGTGTGAATGGATATGAAAGCACTGCCTGACATTATTACCAGAATCCATGTCATTTGCTTTGATGGTTCTTCTCTAGCGCTTCTCTTATCAGTCATTCATGAAAATATGTTTGGAAGTCCCAGAGATGTTCAATGAGATCATTCACCGAGCAGACATTCTGCTTTGCATTTGCTTCCCTTAACTGTGCATTTGAATGTAATTGACATTGCGTAAGCTGGCGTGGTTTTGGGAGTGAGATAAGATTGTTGGTGTATCATCGCAAACCGTGCACTTCGATTTTGCCATAATAGTCGACATTGTGACACTTTGGCATCCAGACAACTGTATGCAAACCAGCGTGAACCCATCAACGTTCAGCAGGTCACCGGGTTCGGCTTCACCCACAGAACACAATGGATCTCCAGACTAACAGAAGAACTGGAGAGAAGTGGGCACAGAAACATCACATCAGATAAAACACTTGACTCTGGCAATTGCAGTTTGGTGTTATTCAAATCTCCCGTTCGCCTTTGCTCGTTTGTGGCTTCGCTGCAAATGAACCTTTCAACTCTGTGAAAAATAAATGGCGATGCTGTAAATAACCTGGACGGCTTTGTGAGGAGCAGGCTGCTGCGTGCTGAAGTTTCTATTTTGGTTGTGTTGTCTTCTCACCTCAGGGCTGCGGTAAACAATCTGTCAGAGCAGGTGGAAGCAAAAATGCACCGGTACCATCAATTAAGATTGCGAGAAACCAGGTTCATGTACAGGTGAGGAGAAGCACTGTGTTCCCTCCTTAGTTTCCGTGCCAGCTGTAATTGCCCTCTTTAATGGTTTCGTTATGAAAGTTGCACACGAAATAAAAGTGCAAAATGTCAACATGAATCTGGATTCATCATTACTTTTACGGAGAAAAACACCTTAAGACCAACTGAGATTATTGCACTGCAATTATTGCATGTTACAATTAAGCAAGCGCTTAGCAACCACACAGCAACACACTAAACACCTTAACAACCGCATTGCATCAGCCTGGTAACCCACAACACATGAGTGGGTGCAGTGGAGCAATATTAAGTGCAATATCACAACTTTTAATGTGGTTTACCGTCATAATTATCATTCTGTGTAAGCAGCGTGATTGCAGTTATAGGGTTATAACCAGTGTTGGGCACGTTACTTTAAAAAAGTAATTAGTTATAGTTACTAGTTACTTATCACAAATAGTAACTGAGTT